>JALMGJ010000192.1:0-44624 GCA_023362775.1 Charina bottae | reverse complement strand
ACTTTAGCGGAAATAGTTGGACAGAAAAAACAAGTTTCCCCACTTAAAGGTAAAGGTACCCCCCGCACATTTGTGCAGTCGTGTCCGACTCTAGGGGCCGGTGCTCATCTCTGTTTGTTAGCCAAAGAGCCAGCGTTGTCCGAAGACGCTTCCACGGTCATGTGGCCGCATGACACGCGCGGAACGCTGTTACCTACCCACTGAAGTGGTACCTATTAATCTACTTGCATTTGCATGCCCACTTAAACTCGTGCACAAAATGCTTGCAAGATGGATGTGGCTTGAAGGGGGCTTTGCCATGCTACAACATGCACAGGAGGTTTGTGGACTCAAAAGCAATAAAGGCATAAATGAGGTAAAAGCTGAAAAAGTTTATTAAACAAAGCACAGCAAAAGAATAACTAATTGCAAAGCATGATATAGGGAATTTTGCTGGTCATTGACCGAAATGAAATTTTTAAAAAAATGATATAGGCAAGAAATATCTTTAGACCAAACAATAAAACAGGATTCAGTCAAGAGTATAAATACAGGACAAAAATCCCACATCCCTTCCCCTTGTCTTCATCAAAGGGGGCTGCGGATGTTCCCCAGATAACTCCACTCGGCACGTCTATGAAGGTTTTCAGTCATCCAGGTGGAATTTTCTGTAGCTTGAATCATGTCAACTGGATTTCTATTTTCTCAGTGGAAACGTTTCGCTCCTCATCCAAGGAGCTTCTTCAGTCTGAGCAAAGTTGGTAAGGGAATCCTAAAAAAGCGCGGCACGCCACGCTTTTCCCGGCTAGATGCATACCGAGGCTCATCCCTTGTAAACGATTTTGAGAATGTACGTAACTTTCCTTCCAACAAATGGCTTCTGTTATTTTGAGAAAATATAGTAGGGAACCAAAAAGAGCTATCTTCCCAGACACGAAAAAGCAGCAGCAGCAGCCTGGTAGCTCCTTTTCAGATAACAAATGTTATTAAAATTTATCCATAAGCTTTTGTGAGATACCACTCACTTCCTCAAATACAGGAGGGGCTAAACTGGGCACCGGTGTACAGTGGGTGCCAAGGACGTTCCAGCAAGCCTCGCTGGTAAGCAAAGGATTACCAGGCAGCTAACCTTGAGATTAAGGCAGGATTGAAAGTAACCCTTAAATCATACAAGGCTGTTGCTGTCTAAAACATGGGTGTCCAACCTTTTGGCTTCCCTGGGCCACACTGAGTGAAGAGGAATTGTCTTGGGCCACACATAAAATATATAATATAGTTAATGTATAAAAGTAATAAAACTTCATTTATTTTTTTATATTTTTTATTATAAAATTTAAAACGAGGGCAACATAAAACTAGTGGGATATTTGACCTTGTTTTTGTGAAACTAATGGATCAATGGATGAAAGTGGTTGCAATTCTCAGTGAGTCCTCAAGGTGACGTTAGCGCTGCACCGCCACCTCCCCTACACAGCGCAGTCCGCGCTCGAGCACCATGGGATCAAGTCACAAAAAAAACAGCAAAATAATGTTAAAAGTTTACTGTTTTTTGGGGCTGCATTACTAGCTGTTCAGGGTTGGACACGCCTGGAAAATAAAGGTAAAAGAGAGAAGATTCAAATTGACCCGTATAGTATTGGTCTATGGCCCATCTGCACTTTTTTAAAAAGATTTTTTATCCCTTTATTACTTTATAAGTAACTCAAGGCACGGAACATACCTAATACTCCTTTCTCCTATTTTCCCCACAACCACCACCCTGCGAGGTGGGTTGGGCTGAGAGTGACTGGCCCAAAGTCGCAGCCCGGGGAGGATTTCACAAGTTCCTGGTCTTTCTGCCACAATTCCACTGAACTCATGAACTCCTTGGAGTGCCCAATTTTCCTCGGATATAGTAACATCCTCAGACGTTTCCTTAAAGCAAGCACCTTTACATGCAATTTCTTAACATGAATATATAAAATACACACCAATATAGACAAAATTACTACAATTGTAAAAAGCATAGTAACCAAATGGAAATCTAATTCGGATTGCGATGATGAATTTCATTGTTGGATTCCATCCCCCCCCATGTCCTACCACTGGCGAATGGTGGTGTCTTCCCTGTCCTGACCTCCTCAAACAAAGTCAGTTTTTAAAATCATCCCTTCATCAGTTTCAGATAGCTTCTTTAGCTTGGTGTGTACTTCCCGATTTGAGCTCCCGAAGCGCCATTAAATGCCAAAGGGAATGCAAAGTGCCATTCAGTTGCTTCCCATCCCATGTTTTAGATCCACGCAGGGTCTCTTCACATTAGAGTGCAATAGGACCAGTCTTTCTTCCAAGGCACTTCAAGCTGGAAAAGACACAAAAAAGGAGCATTTGTTACTCGTGGACGTCTGGAACTGAGAGAGATCTGCCCCTTTGCCACCACCACCCCTGCGACTGGGGAGCCAGGCCTTGGAATTCAGCCACCCCAATGCAGGAAGAGAGAGCCCAGCTCTGCCCTGGGGAGGCACCATAAAACAAGCCCATGTCCCATTTCAAAGCCAACCATATTCTGTACAAATTTTTCAGTGGGAAACTGCAAACTGGCCGCGCCCTGAAGTGAGGGAAAAAGCACCACAAAGAAATCTCAGGAGTCCCCCTTGGAAATTCCACCCACTTGCTGGAAGTTGGGTGGGTTTACCATGGCTTGTTTTCCCTGTGGTTTGTCCGCTAATCCTAACAGTTAGTTACACAGAACACTAAGGTAGGAAAACCTGATTCCAAAATTACAAAGCTTGGATTAATACATCAAACCCAGCGGAGACCAAATACGGCTTTCTGAATTTGGCCGCAGGAAGGGAAGGTCCGCTTGCGACTTGGCCAATTTGTGCCCGTTTCCCCCGCCCCCACAGCCAACCCCAGACCACCTTGCTACTTGCATGGCAGTTATTTTGATGCTCCTGAACTTTCCATCTCAAATGCATTCAGCAAAGTCCATTTGCTCTTCTGCCGAGTCTGCTTGTGTGTGTGAACCCTCCTGCTCGGGGGGGGGGGGGGAATTGGCTCCCCTTGGGAGAAAGTTTTGCCACCGTCCCCTCTCCCTGTATGTGCATTTCCTCATGCAGTGTTGCAGCTGGCAGAAAGGGAACTTCTACCTTTGGATTTGAGGGCAAATAATGAATGTGGTTTGTTTGCTTTTGGTTTAGCATCTTGCATGATACCAATTAATGTAGCTCTAAATCAGTTTATTCCAGGAAGTGAACTTTCACCTCGGAACTTTTTTTTTGGGGGGGGGGGAATAATTTCTGACCTGGGAAATTAAGGTTATCCTCCAGTTCCTAGTTAATGGCTATTTCCCAAGACTAGGTTTTTTTGGTGGAGAAGCAATGTAGGTAAACACATTCTCTCCTTCAGGCTGAGCTCGGTTCCTCCGGGCTGGGGAAGGAGTTGGCCATGACCACCTTCTGCGACTCTTTTCCAACTTGCCAGCAGCCCACAACCCTGGGATCTCCTGGTTGTCTCCCTTCCAAACCCCAAGCAGGCCAAGGGGAGCCAAGTTCTCTCTCGCCGTTTCGCTTGGCCTTCAGCCTGCCCAGTGAAGCGAAGCCGCAGTGGACTTTTTTAACGAAGCCGCACCTGGACACGGCGGAGAAAACTGGGGAGAAAAGAGCACCAAGGGGCATGCGGGCAGCTGTCTCGTGGCAACGGCAACCCCGGGAGCTGTGCTCACCTAGGGGGGCTCAAGCCACAGCACTTGAACAAAAGCCAACCAGGGATACCACAACTGGCCCACAGAAAATGCTCACACACTTCTCTTGCAGGCCCCACCTTCTACTTAGAAAAGGCTAGTTTTGTGTTTAGGGAGACTGCCCAGGATGTAAAAAGAACCTGGTACAGGTATGTGGGTCTCGACCCTTTTCTATAAATCAGCACCTTTTTCGTCGGCGATTGATTTTGCAAAGGATGGAACGTGTGCTTTTTCTGGTAAATTTTGGGGCTAAAGCAATGTGCACGTCCACAGTAGAAAGAGCACTATGCAATCAGTCCCATCCCTTTTTTCTGTGCCTTGTATGTAAAAAATGGGCAGGGTTTCAATCACAGGGTCACAGCCACCATCTTGACTTTTCTGCCTCCCCCTACAGATGTCCTTGACATCAGCTTTTTGGCTTCACTCCACTCCTTCTCCCATGATTGCAACATGATTGAATCTGTAATGTGGAACTTGATGGCATTCAGAGCAAGATACCGATTTCCCTGTTACCTCTTGCATCTGGGGAAACACCAGTACAGTAAGTCAGGGATGAAGTATCTCTGTGTAGACCCTACCCTGTTCTAGGTTTATCCCAGAGAAACCCAGCAATTAAGCAGCTTCATAATTCTTTTTCCTCACCGGCACAACCCAGGGTTTAACAAGAGAACCATCTGGATTCTGGCAGCATTTCAGGGAAGCACAATATGTCGCATCTTTTGCAAGCAGATCCCAGCGTTTTCCCTCTCCGATGTTTGCAGTTGGGTCCGCTGGATCGAGGATGACTGGCCTGAAGTCCAATAAAGAAAGTTACAGCATAACCAGAGCATATGGGGGGCACCTTCGAAATTTCCCAAGTTTGTTAACATATTTAGATTTTAACATGAAAGAAGTGGAAAACGTATTAAATACTTCACCAGAGAATACACAGATTAAATGTCAAATCAAATGAAATCAGATTTAATTTTTGTGCTGATCGCAGCAGTACCAACTCAAGAAATATCCCAGTTCTTGGTGGGAATTAAAAGGAAGCCCTTGCTAAAATCCACAGGGCTGGTCCGAGACCAAACAGAGTTGAGGCGCGTTTCCTCCCTCCCAGCCTTCCGGAAAAATCTGAAAACCTGGTTCTGCCGCCTAGCATGGGAAGAGAAAGGTAATAGCTCCTCATGGGGGCGGTTAATATCATAATACACTCCCTAATTTGCCAGATTGGATTTTACATTTATATTTTTTATGTTATATTGTATTTATATTGTATTTTAATCTTGTTTTTTATTGTAACCCACCCAGAGATGGGCGGTCATATAAATTTGAACAATTAAAAAAAATTAATTATTTATTATTTACTTCATTTTTATCCCTTTATTATTTTTTTATAAATAACTCAAGGCAGCGAACATACCAAATATTACTTCCTACTCCTATTTTCCCCACAACCACCACCCTGTGAGGTGAGTTGGGCTGAGAGTAAGTGACAGGCTCAAGGTTACCCAGCTGGCTTTCATGCCTAAGGCGGGACTAGAACTCTCAGTCTCCTGGCTTGCCATTGGCTCCTTCTTAGGGCTGACAGACAGGGACTGGCCCCAGGTCACCCAGCCGGCTTTCATGCCTGAGGTGGGACTAGAACTCTCTCTCTCCTGCTTTGCCATTGGCTCCTTCCTAGGGCTGAGAGACAGGGACTGGCCCAAGGTCACCCAGTCGGCTTTCGTGCCTAAGGCGGGACTAGAACAAGGGTCGGCAAACTTTTTGAGCCGAGAGCCATTTTGGTATGCTCGTGCACATTTTGAAGTGCTCGAGAGCCAGGGGGCGGGGTTTGCGGGCGGGAGCCAATCGCGTGGAAGGGGGCGCTTTGGCGCGCGCTGATTGGTGGAGGCTCAGAAGGAAGGGCGCTGCCACCAATCAGCATCTCCGTTTCTTCTCCAGGGTTCTTCTCCTGTAGAAGAAACAGGGACGCTGATTGGTGGAGGCTCAGAAGGAAGGGCGCTGCCACCAATCAGCATCTCCGTTTCTTCTCCAGGGTTCTTCTCCTGGAGAAGAAACAGGGATGCTGATTGGTGGAGGCTCAGAAGGAAGGGCGCTGCCACCAATCAGCGTCTCCGTTTCTTCTCCAGGGTTCTTCTCCTGGAGAAGAAACAGGGACGCTGATTGGTGGGGGCGCCCTTCCTTCTGAGCCTCCACCAATCAGCGTCTCTGTCTCAGCGTCTTCTCCAGGGTTCGCGCCGCTTCCGGAGACCGGCTTTCTGATGTCGGTCGGCAAAGATGGAAAAAGAGCCAGCGTCAGGAGGCCAAAGAGCCAGATCTGGCTCGCGAGCCGCCAATTCCGACCCTTGGACTAGAACTCTGTCTCCTGGTTTCTAGCCTGTTGCCTTAACCACTAGACCAAACTGGCTCAATGATGACCCGCCTGCCATGACATCATCATGCAATGTTGCCCCTTCAGGGAGGCAAGGCCAGGAAACAGGATTGTACGCCGCCCAGAGTCATTTGTTGAGATGGGTGGCTACAGAAATAAAATCAGATAAATAAATAAATTAATTAAATAGGAACCACTTGAATTTCAGGAATGCTCGATTGCTGAAGGCAATATAACAGAACCTTGAAAGGCTGTTGGAACAATTCTGCAACTAACACCTAGCATACTCAAGGCAGTTACTCTGGGCTTCTTTCTCATACTTCCCCCTCCCCTGGACTAAGGAATCTCCGCTACAAGAACTCTGCTCCCACTTCTGTGTTCCAGGGCCAGACTGACATTCCATCGCGTGCTGCAAGCACTGCCATTACATCCGACAGCTGTGGCAAACAGGCACGTCACAGCATTTGCCATCACGCACCATGCTATCTGTTGTCCCCCGTGTCCGTGGTCTGCTCCTACCCCGTCTCTCTCCAGGGAGCCTTTGCAACAGAGGCGCGAAATGGAAAACAACCAAGGCTGGGTGATCCCCGGCACGTCCCACCAGGTCAGTCAAGCCCTTAACGGTGGCCTCCATACAACACACTAAGTTCAGTTAGTTCCTTTGTGGCTTAGCTTGCTGTGCAAACGCAACCAGCCTGGTTATTGATTTCAGAGTATTGTATGGAGTCGGAAAAGCGCTTAACTCATTCTCGTCAAGCATTCTGTGCAAACCCAGCCAAAGGCTTACTGAAGCCGTGCATTTCATACTTGCTAGGAAACATTTTTTTCAGTTTCCCCTGCAGTAACTAAGTATTTGCCCTAATTTCAGTGTTTGCTCTCATGTTGCTCTCAATAGCAACAGCATGGCCCTCTTCCCACCACACATTTAGCCCAGGAGGCCACTTAAATCTTCTTGGTGGATCTACCATCACACAAC
This sequence comes from Charina bottae, assembly GCA_023362775.1. Lineage (NCBI taxonomy): Eukaryota > Metazoa > Chordata > Lepidosauria > Squamata > Charinaidae > Charina > Charina bottae. The sequence goes on along the minus strand of JALMGJ010000192.1, from coordinate 37,598 downwards.
TATGCTAATGGTAGGGCTACCACAGCTGGGTTGCAAAAATGCAGACAACCACTAGAGGGCAGCAAAGAGCCACGGATCTCTTGGCTATCTTCTAGTGCAGAGCTTTCCAAACTGTGTGTCGGGACACATTAGTGTGTCAGCTGCCGTGTCTGGGTGTGTCACGACTGCTGCTGCCTCCAAGCCCTGCCAGGATTCCGTGCAGGTCCCAGTGCCTGCCTTGTGCCTTCAAACCTGCCATGATTCCACGCAGGTCCTAGTGCCTGCCTTGTGCCCTGCTGTAAGAGTGTGTCATGAAATGATGCATGTCTAAAAAGTTTGTCACCAACATGAAAAGTTTGGAAAGCTCTGTTCTAGTGGCCACCAGATCCAGAAATGGTATCCCTAGTTTAAAGTCAGACTGTGGCTAGAACTTCATGATTATCCTGGAAGACATCTTTGCAGAGAGAGAGGGGAAGCTAGGAAAAAACCCCAATCTCTTTTCCCATTGCTCTGCAGATTTTATATCACAACTGCTTTGCTCTCACCACTCCAAAAAGGAAGAAACATTGATGCATAAGGCAACCAAAGGAAGCAACATCTCAATGGGGTTTTTTGCATTTTACTCCAATTTGAAACTAAGAGCTGTTGCAAAATCCACATGACAGATCTCATCACTGATTTTTGGAAAATAACTAACTTGGAATCCAAGGTGGGAGACTGACCTGTTTTTACTGAGCTGGGCATGTAAGAACCGCTTGACGATCTCATTCTCAAAATCATAGTAGTTTGTCCAATATATGCAGATCTGCTTATGTCTCTCAATGAGCCACAGGACTGTCCGGAAACCCTCCGCCATGCTGAAATCCTGCTGTCCACTTCCTTTCTCCCAGGCGTAGACGGTCAGTAGCTCAAGCGCATACTTTGGAGGTAGCGACTTCTTCTCCGGCAACTAGTTTATATAGAAGAGCATCTTAAACAAAACCCACCACAGTACTTGAATGATGAAGCAATAGGAAAGACTATCTACGGCTATCTTATAACTAATTAGCACCATTTTAAGACAGATACACTTAAGCAGGCTTTATTTGAGTCTATCTTAAAATGGTGCTAAATATTTTCCCCAAAAACATAAAACAGCAAGTGAGAAGCAAATTGATCTGGAAGCTCTAATAATCAGTCAAGAAGCCCCGTGAAAAAATGATTAAAGCTAAAGCGGACCAAACTAATGACAACAGGTCCAGCACCCAGCCTTAGAATTGGCACTGAAAATACTTTAGTGGAGAGTCTGTAGCTTGAATCATGTCAACTGGATTTCTATTTTCTCAGTGGAAACGTTTCGCTCCTTATCCAAGGAGCTTCTTCAGTCTGAGCAAAGTTGGTAAGGGAATCCTAAATATGTTTCTAGGTAGCTGTGTGACCTTACACCTGGGGTCATGGTTATATTGAGATGTTATTTTAAGTCCTTTTATTATCTAAAGGAGGATCGTTAAGATCACCATGCTGCTGTTGAGCTTGTGAAATGGTCTTAATCTTCCTAGGCACAGAAGACAAAGCAGGGAGGAAGATGGGGGAGAGATTGTGCCTGAGGCCCCCACCTCTATTCAAGGAAGGATTTTCCAAGTTGGCATAAATGGATTCCTTGACCCCTCTCTCAAACCACCTATCTTCTCTGTCTAAAATGTGAACATTAATGTCCTCAAATGAGTGTCCTTTTTCCTTTAAATGAAGATAAACTGCTGACACTGGTCCTGTGGTGTTACTTCTCCTGTGTTGGGCCATCCTCCTGTACATAGGTTGTTTGGTTTCTCCAATGTAGAGTTCAGAGCACTCCTCACTGCACTGGATTGCATAAACTACATTGCTTTTCTTGTGTTTTGGAGTTTGATCTTTGGGGTGTACAAGCCTCTGTCTCAGTGTGTTGGTGGGTTTGAAATATACAGGTATGTGATGTTTGCCAAATATCCGTTTTATCTTTTCAGACACACCAGCCATGTAGGGAATGACCAGGTTCTTTCATTTACTCTGAGTCTCAGCCCTATCTGTCGCTGTTTTAGGTCTGGTAGATTTAGATTTGGTGAAGGCCCAATTTGGATATCCACAGGCCTTCAGAGCTGTTCTCAGGTGCTGATTTTCATTCTTTTTGGAATCCATGGAGGTGGGGATGGTTTCTGCTCTGTGTGACAATGTCCTGACGACTCCTTTAGTGGAGAGCTTCTGCTTTTTAGCATCAACCAGTGAATCAACCAGTGAAGGAACCAGCCATCAAGAAATACACCACAGACGAGCACTCGGTAGAGCCGCCATGAAGGCCCTGGAAAAGAGATTCTGATGCCGGGATGTGTCCGAACCTACAAAGGTCAGAATCGTGCAAGCCATGGTATTCCCTGTGACACTCTATGGAAGCAAAAGTTGGATCTTGAAGAAGCAGGAAAAGAAGAATATTGACACTTTTGGGGACACTTTTTACGGAGGACACCATGGATAGCCAAGAAAATAAATAAAAGAACAAATCAACAGAACAAATCAATCCAGAGTGCTCACTCCAGGCGCAAATGACCAGGGTCAAATGATCGTATTTTGGACCCATGAAGCAAAGACCCAGCCCGCTTGAAAAGTCTTTAACACTGGGAATTATGGAAGGAAAGAGAAAGGAAGATGACTGGTAGCAAGGAGGCTGGACTCTAGCAATGTCTAACCCCACAGCTGAGATTTCTTGCTTGCATGAACTCAAAACCAAATTCTGTTCAAAAAGAATTCCCTGAAATTTTAATTGCAACTTTTAAAAAGGGATTTTTGTTGTTGCTGCTGCTTTGTTTTCTATTTTTTTTCTTTTCTGCTTAATTAAATAACCTCCCCCCAACATTAAAAGGGGTACACAATAATCACCTCCCTTTTCTATTTTGGTAAAGGAACAGAGTAAGTGGCAATTCATTACTCTCATCAATACTGCTGGGCTCACACTGAACAAATGAAAGAAATCATCCAAGCCATCCATCCAAGTATGGTTAATGTCTTCCATGTAAATACCCAAACTTCAATTCTTATATGTTTTTCTCCTATCAGTTGAAACATTTCTGAGATCATAAGGAGAGTATGTGACATCATCAAGCTCTTCCTGGTTCTTACGCTCCGCCCCAGGATCTGGCTGGCAATTGGATTTCATAACCTCCAGCCCCAGAGCTTCCTGGATGTCTTCAGAATTGTGGGTATGGCCCCCAACACATCCAGGAGCTGCCACTGAAACAATCTTGTTAGGGCCACAGAGAATGAGTGGCCTTTTCCGTGGGCTGGATATAAGATGCTGCCGGAACGGGGTGTGGTCCCATTTCATTCAGTAAGAGTAAAGAGTAAAGGTAAGCTTTGTTTATAGTACCACAAAGTGCTGGGGATTTTTTTCTTAAGACTGACTCAGCTACTCTCCTAGAAACTGTTACTCAGGGGGAAAGCAGGTTCCATGAATTGGGACCCTGAGCCAATTCTTCCAGCAACAGACCTCTTTGTACCAGTATTTCACCAGGCGGATGAGGTTCTTCAGCTTGGTTGGACGATCAATGATGAAGTTCTTTTGCAGCTCGGTGAAGCAGGGAGAGAACTGGCCATGCTCGCCGGTGCCGATCAGATCAACGAATATCTGAGCGCGAGGCCTGGAGCGGTCATACTGGCCTGTCAAGAGAAAGTACAACTAGGCCTCAAAAGCCTTTTTGAAATTCTCCAACAACTTCGTGGACAGAGAAATGGGGCAGAGAATGTTACCAATTTCCCAGTGGAAAAAGGAACTCTTCAACCATTTCAGAAAGGCAGGACCAGCGCCGAGAGCAGCTTTGCTCCCGAGGAAGAGGCCCTCCTGCGTCTTCTGCTGGCACTGCAGGGAAACTGGACACCCCCAGATGGTGCCCGGACAGACAGGACACTCACACCCCCTCCTTGGGCACCTTGTCACAAAATGTGTGTAAGGACAGCCCTTTCCACCCAGAAAAATGTCACCAACATTCTCCCTTCCTTTGAAATAATTGAGCAAGAACAGATTGCAGGATGCAGAATTTTTCTGCTTGTTCTTAAATGCCAGCTTGTTTGTGAGAAGCACAGTAGGCAGTGGGTCTTGAGGACTTTCTGAATCACTTTCTTAAACTTCTCACATCTACTTTAAAGGAAAAGCAGGCCTAAATGCTTTCCATCCGCCCCCGGAGCTCCCTCGCCAACCCTAGCTGGGGAGTGGCCTTCATCGCTCAGCAAGAAAGCCCACCTAGGGCGTCGAATGCTGGCAGGACATCGAAATCAATGTAATCCTCCGACTCATTTGAACGCAACCTGAATTGGAGCACGCGAGGGTTGGACCAGTCAGACTTCACAAAGTAGAATTCCAAATTCAGCTCCTCCTGGCATTTGGTGAGCCGACTTTTAATCAGCTCAATGATCCTCTTCCGGCCCCTTTCCTGATCTGCGTAACTTCTGAAGACGTCCAGAAACAGCACCAGGTCAATATCCGAACCCGTTTTCATTGTTGTGCCTTTTCCCAGCGACCCTCCCTGGGAAAGAAAAAAGGACGGTTTCACATAGAGTCTCCTGGGCATTTGCACCAATCGATATACACAATATATGCAGATTCAATCACCTATTTGACAGGATAATGATGATAATGATGTTTTTTTACCTAGCACACCACCAAAAACAACTTCATGCAGGGAGGGCGTGCTACGGACCCCATCAATAAAAGAATTCCATCTAGCGGGGTCCAGGAGGCGAGCCTTCTCTGCGATAACTCCCGCCCTGTCGAATATCTTGCCCCCAGAGGTGAGGCGGGCGCCCTCGCTCCTGGCCTTCCGGAGGTCTTTAAAGACCTGGTTCTGCCGCCTGGCTTGGGACAAAGGAAGGGATAGTTCCTCCTGGGGGTGGTTAGCTTAGTAATAACCTCCTTTTATGATCTTACTATTCTCTGGATTTTTTATATTTCTATTTATTATGATATTGTATTTTAATGATTTATAGGTTTTTTAATTTTAATATTTATTGTAAACCGCCCAGTCTCTACTGCGGTAGAGATGGGCGGTGGATGGGCGGTGATAAATTTGATTAATAAATAATAAATAAAGCAGGGACCTTTTTTGAGGGATCTTGGCATCAGGGCCATCCTGGCCCACTGGATAATCCAGCTCACAACCCCCAGAATCTAATTGCTCTACTTGGATGGGAGGCCACTAGGAAATCATAGGATTGCCAGATAGACAGAAAAGTTGCAAAAATGTTTTGAAGAAACCAGTGACCAACCATTTCTACATTGTTGTGACACCCCCCCCACCCCCAATGGATGTGTTCATGAAATCACCAGGAGTTGAACACATCTCAAGGATTTTGTGAGAGTCCGGCAGGGAGGCTGGCTGGGGAATTCTGGGAGTTGAAGTCCACCCATCTTAACGTGGCAGAGGTTGAGAAACACTGCCCTAACTGTCGGACGACAGAGATATCAGGTCCATTGGAAAGCCGAGGGGCTGGTGCGAGCTGCGGCGGGGTGGGCCGGCTTCCTAGGGGGCTGCCTCCAGCCCAGTTCCGACAGCACCTCCGCGCCAGATTTTTCAAGACAAAACCCAAAAAAACCCGAATCAGGAAAGCTGGCCTCGAGGGCGCTTTCCAAGGCCGCCTCCCTTCCCTGGGCAGGGTCGCCGCCCGGCCCAAGCATCTGCCTGCCCGTCCGACCAGCCCGGGCCCCTCTCCCCCCACCCCACCCCACCCCACCCCACCCAGCCGCCGCCGCCAGCGCCGCGCCGCTCACCCGAACGATCTTCAGCACCTTCGGGCGGCCCGAGGGCGCCTCCGGGTAGCAGGGCGCCTCCTGGAAGCAGCGCTCCTTGAGGAAGCCGCAGATGCGGTCGATGGCGCGCCGCGCCTTCTCGAGGAACTCCCGGTCGGGTTGCAGGCGGTCGTGGTGGAAGGCGTCCAGCTTCCTCGCCTCGACGTAGCAGAGGGCCATGGCAGGCAGCGGACGCCCGACGACAGCCGACTCCCCCGCGCTCGTTTCTCGCCTCCGGAGCAGTTTCGTTTCTCCCTGCCGGACGGGAGGGCGGGGCTGGCGCGCGCAGGGAGGGCGGAGGCGGCTCCGTCCGCGGCTGGAAAAGGCACTGCGGGGGGAGGGGGGGGAGGGGCGCCTTCCCGCTGATCCCGGCGAGGAGGCCGACCTGGGCTGGGAGGAGGGCGAGTTGCTGCCTCGAGGGGCCGTCCGGCGCGTGGCAGCCCGGACAGGACAGCCCTCAGCTGGGGGACTGAATTCACCCGTTCGGAGGTTCGTGCAACACCCCGAAGTACGTTAGCTTAATAATAACCTCCTCGTATGATCGTACCATCCTCTGGATTTTTATACTTTTATTTATTATGATATTGTATTTTAATGATTATTGGTTTTTAATTTTAATATTTATTGTAAACCGGCCAGAGTCTACTATGGTAGAGATGGGTGGTGATAAATTTGACTAATAAATAAATAAATAAATAAATTTGGAGAACACAAGAATGGCCATCAGATTGGAAAAAATCAATTTATATCCCCATACCAAAAAAGAGAAGCACTAAAGAATGTTCAAACTATCGAACAGTGGCACTTATTTCACATGCCAGTAAGGTAATGCTCAAGATCCTACAAGGTAGACTCCAGCAATTCATGGAGCGAGAATTGGCAGATGTACAAGCTGGGTTTAGAAAAGGCAGAGGAACTAGAGACCAAATTAGAGGAGTGGCTGTTGTCATCAGGGAGTCTCTAGTGGCCGTCAGGGGCCCTGCTCCGCAAGTTACCGGGTGTGAGACCCTGTTTTTCAAGTTGGGTTCTCATGAACAGTTGGGAGTGTTGCTATTGTACCAGCCTCCCTGCTGCGTGGCAACCTCCCTGCCTGAGCTTCTGGAGGCCATCTCGGGGTGGCGGTTGAGTCCCCCAGGCTTATGGTCCTGGGGGACTTTAATCTGCCCTCTTTAGGGCGGGCCTCAGAAGCGGCTTGGAAGTTCATGGTCACCATGACGACCATGGACCTGTCCCAGATTATCCAGGACCCGACTCTCACCCCGGATTTAGTTTTCTTGTCGGAGAAGTGGCAAAGTGATCTGAGGGGAGAGCTACATCTTTCCCCTTTGTCATGGTCAGACCATGCCCTGGTGACCTTGAGATTCTCCTATGCTGCCCCCCTCCTATGCAGCCATGGGCCTGTCCCAGATTATTCGGGACCCGACTCGGGACAGTGGCCTCACCCCGGACTTGGTTTTCTTGTCTGAGCAGTGGCAAAGTGATCTGAAGGGAGAGTTACAGCTCTCCCCTTTGTTATGGTCAGATCATGCCCTGGTGGCCCTGAGATTCTCCTGCACTGCCCCCCTCTGCAGGGAGGCAGAACCCATTTGATGGGTCTGCCCCCGGAGACTGATGGACCCGGTAGGGTTCCAGAGGGAGCTGGGGGTTATACCTGAAGATCTGCTGCACGGTTCAGCGGAGGCCCTGGCGGCCGCCTGGAATAGAGAGGCGGCGGGGGCCTTGGACAGGATCGCACCGATGCGGCCTCTCTTGTCCAGTCGAACCTGACACTCCCCCTGGTTTACGGAGGAGCTGACGGCTTTGAAGAGGATTAAGAGACGCCTAGAGCGCCGCTGGAGGAAGACAAAGACTGAATCTGACCGAACACAGGCTAGAGCCGCTATTAAGGCCTACCTTGTGGCGATAAGAGCGGCGAAACGTCAATATTTCTCTGCTCTTATTGCATCTGCGGAATGCTGCCCGGCGGCCCTGTTTAAACTTACCCGATCCCTTTTGGGGAAGAAGGAGGCGGAAATTCATCTCCAGAGCCGTGCGGAAGAATTTTCTGGGCATTTACTGGATAAAATCACTCGGATTCGTTCTGGGTTGGACTCCGAGTGTGAGAGTCTGAAGAGATACCCAGGGAACGTACTTACTTTGTTAACTGGGAACGGTTCGAGCCTGTCAGACCCGAGGAAGTGGACAGAGTTCTCCGAACTGTAAATGCCACCACCTGCCAATTAGTTCCATGTCCCTCCTGGCTGGTGAAAGCAGCTCGGGAGGTGACTTGCAGTTGGGTCCAGACAATGGTCAATACATTGTTGGGGGGAGGGGGTGTTTCCGGCAGCTTTTAAGGAAGCGCTGGTACGTCCTCTCCTCAAGAAACCATCGCTGGACCCTACTGTACTGGATAATTTTCGTCCAGTCTTCCACCTTCCCTTTTTGGGGAAGGTGGTTGAGAAATATTGATGTTTCCCCTTTTTGGGGAAGGTGGTTGAGGAGGTGGTGGCATGCAGTGCAGGCTCCAGAGGATTCTGGATGAAACGGATTATCTGGACCCCTTTCAGTCAGGTTTCAGGCCTGGTCATGGGACTGAAACTGCATTGGTCACTCTTATGGATGATCTTTGGCGGGAGCGAGATGGAGGTAGTGCATCCATCCTTGCTCTTCTTGACCTCTCAGCGGCTTTCGATACTGTCAACCATGGTATCCTTTTGGGGCGGCTCAGGGAGTTGGGGGCGGGCGGCGTTGTATTGCGCTGGTTCGCCTCCTTCCTCCAGGGCCGGTCCCAGTCGGTGTTGATAGAGACCGAGAGATCCAGCCCACGGCCCTTCTCTGTGGGGTTCCACAGGGCTCAGTACTCTCTCCGCTCCTTTTTAACATCTACATGAAACCGCTGGGTGAGATCATCCGTCTCCATGGAGTGAGGTATCATCAGTATGCGGATGATACTCAATTATACATCTCCATCCCAGGGGAAGTAAGTGATGCAGTTTCTACCCTGTCCAAGTGCCTGGGGGCTGTAGGGGCCTGGATGGGGAAAAACAGGCTTCGACTGAACCCTAGTAAGACGGAGTGGCTGTGGATTAATGGCTCCTCGATATCTAGGAAGTTGTCATCTCTAGTTCTGGATGGGGTAGCACTGCCCCAGACAGGCCCGGTACGTAACTTGGGGGTCCTCCTGGACTCGCAACTCCTGCTTGAAGAGCAGGTGGCAGTTGTGGCCAGGAGGGCCTTGTGTTGTGCGCCAGTTGCGACCTTTCCTGGAACGGGAGGCCCTTCGAACAGTCACTCATGCCCTGGTTATCTCACATATAGACTACTGTAATGCGCTCTACATGGGGCTACCCTTGAAGAGTATCCGGAAGCTTCAGCTGATCCAGAATGCGGCCGCACGAACCATCTTGGAAGTCCCATATCGGACACATGTAACACCATTGTTACACGAGCTGCACTGGGTTCCAGTCTGCTTCCGGATGCAATTCAAGGTGTTGGTTATGACCTTTAAAGCCCTTCATGGCATGGGACCAGGTTACCTACGGGACCGTCTTATCCCCATTACATCGTCCCGTCCCATCCAGTCATGCAGGGAGGGCATGCTACGGACCCCATCGGTTAAAGAATTCCATCTAACAGGGTCACGGAAGCGTGCCTTCTCTGCAGTAGCGCCTGCTCTGTGGAATATCCTTTCCCCAGAGTTATGACAGTCCACCTCGCTCCTGAACTTCAGGAAAAAACTCAAGACTTGGCTTTGCCAACAGGCCTGGGGCGGGAAGAAGAGTGTAAACTCTTGGGGATGGCTAACACCTTAGAATGGCCCTAGAATTGCCCTTCCAATGTTTTAAATAAGACATCACCATCTTGATTTTATTATATTTATTGTATTTTATATTGTCTATTTTAATGTTTAATGTTTTATTGAATTGTAAACTGCCCAGAGTCCCTTTGAGGGAGTTGGGCGGTGAAAAATCGAATAAAAGTACTGAAGTACTTTGGCCACATAATGAGAAGACAGGATACCCTGGAGAAGATGCTGATGCTGGGGAAAGTGGAAGGCAAAAGGAAGAGGGGCTGACCAAGGGCAAGGTGGATGGATGATATTCTGGAGGTGACGGACTCGACTGTGGGGGAGCTGGGGATGGTGACGGCCGACAGGAAGCTCTGGCGTGCGCTGGTCCATGAGGTCACGGAGAGTTGGAAGCGACTGAACGAATAAACAACAAGAATACCACGTTCATACCCCTTGGCTGGGCTGATACAGCATGCTAAATCATGGTTTCCTTGTCATGGTTTTAAGAAACACCACAATTGGCAGGAATTTCACCACATACTTTGAGTACAAATCAAATTTATTCATTAGCTGTATATCCCTTTTCCTCCGGTAGATCAAGGTGGGGTGCACTGCATTCCTTTCCCCCTTTTCCTCCATGACAACAACCCTGCAGGGTAGGTTGGGCTGAGAATGAGAGCAACCAGCAGCTGAGGGTGAGCTAGAACCTGCATCACCCAACACTAACCACTACACCACTCTGCTGTCCTAGTTCACCAAGCAGAAGTGATGGCTTAATCTAAAGCAGGGGTTCTCAGCCAGGGTTCCTTGGACCCCTGGGGTTCTGCGAGAGGTCCCTAGGGGTTCCCTGGGAGATCACGATTTATTTAAAAAAATATTTCAAATTCGGGCAACTTCACAAGAAAGGAAAGTTTCATTCTTTATTTTCAGTTTAAGAACACTGTCACTCTCTCTCAGCCCAACCAACCTCACAGGGTTGTTGTTGTGGGGAAAATAGGAGGAGGAAGGAGTACTTGGTATGTTTGCCGCCTTCAGTTATTTATAAAAATAATAAAGGGATAAAAATATAATATAATATAATATAATATAATATAATATAATATAATATAATATAATATAATATAATATAATATATAATATATAATATATAATATATAATATAATTAAGAACTGAGAATTAAGAATTAAGAACTGAGCTGTAAGCCCCCAAGTCCCCCCCCAAAAAACCTTCCTATACCCCACAATTCCATCGTGGGGTCTTGAGAGGCTGTATCGGGATCTGGGGTGAGCGGACGTCTCCAGAGGGAGCGGTGAGCGGCGAACGGAATTCGGCGGTTGGGGCTGCGGCTGCGGCGGAGTTGCTGGAGCCATCGGCCTGGTGAGAGTCCGGTGGAGGCCGGGCGGAGCCTGGAGGTGTGACGGACCGAGGCTTTTTTGGGCCCGGTGGAGTCGCCGAGTTGTGGCTCAGCGGAACCGAGTGGAACTGGCAGGCCCAATAGAGCTGGGAGGGGTGGCCCAGCGGCCCAGCAGAGTTGCCAGAGTCGCGGCCCAGCGGGGCTTGACGGAGCTTGGAGCCTCGTAGCCTTCAGGCCTTCCCGGACGGAGTGATACAGCGTGGCGGAGTCTGACCGGTCCGACAGATTTGGGGGCCCCCAGTGAGGAATGGGTGGCTGCAGAGACTGTGGCCCAGCAGAGAAGTGATGCTTATGGTGGCCGGCGGGGGCCAGTTAAAATTGGCACCGGCACCGAGACGACTGTGGAGGCTGTGGAGTGACTGTGGTCGGTGGAACGCGCCTCACCAAGATTGATGAATTGGAACTGGGGTGCTCCCGAGATTGGACGGACTTGTATATATTTATATATTTTATATCTGGACTCCACTATTGGGATTCATGAAGATCTTCCCAATAGTGTTAGCTTGCTGGTTACCTGAAGGACAACCACCCCCACTGCCAGGGCGGCAGGAAATTGCGGGGTCTCTTGTGTGAGTGTGGTTCCCCCCCGTGAGAGTGGCGGGAGGGGGTCCAGAATTGTATGTGATTGAGAGAGTACCTAACCCTGAGTGAGAGACAGGGTAGGTAAGAGTGATTGTTTGCCCCTCTGTGGCTAGTGAGAGAGGCCACAGGGGGCATAGTGAGTGATTGGAGGGTGAATGAAGGGGGTGGTCGAGGCTTTCCAGCGCCGAGAGCTTTAGCTGGTTGCGCTGGGGGCCTACGACTCCCCAGGAAGATTGAGAGTGAAAGGATGGATGGATGGATGGATGGATGGATGGATGGATGGATGGAAGAGATCCCCACTTACATCCAGGTTTTCGAGGGTTCCGGGAGTGGAGGCGACCGGGCCAGAGAACTCTGGGGACTGTAATGTGGGCAATCCCATCGAGGTGGTGACAGGCAGGAGATATTATGACGGGAACCGGAGGACAGGCCATCTTTGGGGAAGGCGCCCCCGATGTTTTAGTATCGGTGGCGCGTTCCGGTCCTCCGAGTTCAACCCCAGGTTCTGGACAGCAGATCCTCGATGGTGCCGGTTTTCGGCTGCTGCTGCTCAACGCCAGGTCAGTAAACAACAAAGCCCCTCTCATAAGTGAATTAATCACAGAGAGAGGGGCAGACCTGGTATGTGTTACTGAGACCTGGCTGGGCCCAGAGGGAGGGGTAGCCCTCTCGGAAATGTGCCCAGCCGGATTTCAGGTGTGGCACCAGCCGAGAGACCGGGGCAGGGGAGGAGGGGTGGCAGTTATCATCAGAGAGTCTTTGATGGCTTTCAGGGGCCTTGCTCCACAAGTATCCGGATGTGAGACCCTGTTTTTCAAGTTGGGTGCCCGAGAACAGTTGGGAGTGTTGCTATTGTACCAGCCTCCCTGCTGCGTAGCAACCTCCCTGCCTGAGCTGCTGGAGGTCGTCTCGGGGCTGGCAGTGGAGTTCCCCAGGCTTATGGCCCTGGGGGATTTTAATTTGCCGTCCCTGGGGCATGCCTCGGAAGCGGCCCGGGAGTTCATGACTACCATGGCAGCCATGGGCCTGTCTTAGATTATTCGGGACCCAACTCGAGACAGTGGACTCACTCCGGATTTGGTTTTCTTGTCAGAGCAATGGCAAAGTGACCTGAGGGGAAAGTTAGAACTATCCCCGTTGTCATGGTCAGATCACGTCCTGATATCCCTAAGATTCTCTTATGCCGCCCCGCTCCTCAGAGAGGCAGGACCTATTCGATTGGTCCGCCCCCGGCGACTTATGGACCCAATGAGGTTTCAGAGGGAGCTGGGGGTAATACCCGAGGATCTGCTGCACGGTCCAGCGGAGGCATTGGCCGCAGCCTGGAATAGGGAGGCGGCCGGTGCCTTGGACAGGACCGCACCGATGCGACCTCTCCAACCACATTCGACCCGTCACTCCCCGTGGTTCACGGAGGAGTTGAGGGTCTTGAAGAGGGCGAAGAGATGTCTAGAGCGCCGCTGGAGAAAAACGAAGGCGGAATCGGACCGAACACAATCTAGAGCTGCTATTAAGGCCTACCTTGTGGCGGTAAGAGTGGCGAAATGTGAATATTTCTCCGCGCTTATTGCATCCGCAGAATGCCGCCCAATGGCCCTGTTTTAGATTACTCAATCTCTCTTGGGTAGGGTGGTATCGACCACCCACCTGCAGGGCCGTGCAGAAGAATTTGCTGAGCATCTGCAGGATAAAATCGCTCGGATTCGGTCTAAGTTGGACTCCATGCGTGAAATGCAGTCTGGGGAGATGCCGGGAGAATGGTCTTGCCCTATTATCTGGGAACGATTTGATCCTGTTGGACCTGAGGAAGTGGACAGGATCCTCCGAATTGTTAATTCCACCACATGTTATTTAGATCCCTGCCCTTCCTGGCTGGTAAAATCGGCCAGGGAGGTGACATGTGGATGGGTCCAGGCTATGATTAATACATCCTTGGCGGAGGGGGTGGTTCCAACTGCCTTCAAGGAGGCATTGGTACACCCCCTCCTCAAGAAGCCAGCCATGGACCCTACCATCCTGGACAATTTTCATCCAGTCTCCCACCTTCCCTTTTTGGGAAAGGTGGTTGAGAAAGTGGTGGCGTTGCAACTTCAAAGGACCCTGGAGGAAGCGGATTATCTAGACCCTTTCCAGTCAGGTTTCAGGCCAGGACATGGGACGGAGACTGCATTGGTCGCGCTTACGGATGATCTCTGGCGGGAGCGGGATGGTGGTAGTGCATCCATCCTTGCTCTCTTGGATCTCTCAGCGGCATTCAATACCATCGACCATGGTATCCTGTTGGGGCAGCTTAGGGAGTTGGGGGTGGGCGGCATAGTTTTACGCTGGTTCACCTCCTTCCTCCGAGGCCGCTCCCAGTCGGTGGTAATAGGAGAGATCTGACCCTCGGCCCCTCTTGTGTGGGGTGCCGCAGGGTTCGGTTCTCTCTCCTCTCCTATTTAACATCTACATGAAACCGCTGGGCGAGGTCATCCGACACCATGGGATGAGGTATCATCAGTATGCTGATGATACCCAATTATATATCTCCATCCCTGGTGAAGTAAGTGATGCAGTGACCACCCTATTGTGGGATTGTGCTGGCTTATGGGGTTCCAGGCGCAGAGTAAACAAAACAGAGTGCAGCGTTTAGGGCTAACAATGTTTAATTGTAGCATAAGGCAATAAATGCATATGAGTTTCATTATTGCAAAAAGGAAAAACAACAACCATAAGCAGAGTTCCATCAGCAGATGTGAAGAAAACCATGGCCTATACAAAAGGCCAAGCATAGTTACAGTTCAGGAACAGAGTACATGGCAACATGACAGACAGAAGTCAAGAAGCATAGACCCATAGTTCACAGCTGAGATATACACTTGTTTCAGCTTTCTGATTGGAGGAAACTATGGAGTCATGGGTTACATACACTTACTGTTGAAACGTAAAGTCTGTTGTACAGAATATAAATTGCCACGAGATGGCAATGTTGCACATTGTCTCCCCCCCCCCCCGGAGCAGTTCTCACGGGACGGCCGATTAGCTAGCCATAACAAATGTCACATGGTGTTGGCACCTGCAGCTTATCAGTGGCATGTTTTGGAAAACACTCAGCGCAGAGGAAAACAGAAAAATACAGTTTTTTTTATGCTAGGGAATCACAGTGGAGAACACCATTTGATTTGATCTTTACATAGAAACTCCAACACCTATCCCAGTGCCTGGGGGCTGTGAGGGCCTGGATGGGGAACAACAGGCTTCAATTGAACCCTAGCAAGACCGAGTGGCTGTGGATTGATGGCCTAGCGTCTTCTGGGAAATTATCATCTTTGGTTCTGGATGGGGTAGCACTGCCCCACTCGGAACCGGTGCGGAACTTGGGGGTCCTTCTAGACTCATGACTCCTGCTCGAAGAGCAGGTGGCAGTCGTGGCTAGGAGGGCTTTTGCACAACTTCGGTTGGTGCGCCAGTTACGCCCATTCCTGGATCGCGACGCCCTCCTAACAGTCACTCATGCTCTCATCTCCCATGTAGATTATTGCAACGCGCTCTACATGGGGCTACCCTTGAAGACTATCCGGAAGCTTCAGCTGGTGCAGAATGCGGCCGCGCGAGCAATTTTGGGTGCATCAAAATCTGCACATATAACACCTTTGCTCCGCAAGCTGCATTGGGTGCTGGTTTGCTTCCGGGTACAATTCAAGGTGTTGGTTATCACCTTTAAAGCCCTACATGGCATGGGGCCAGAATACCTGAAGGACCGTCTTATCCCCATTTTATTGACCTGCCCCCACCAGGTCATTCAGAGAGGGCCTGCTACGAACCCCATCAATCAAAGAATGTCATCTGATGGGGGCTAGGAGACGGGCCTTCTCTGTGGTGGCACCCACACTGTGGAACATCTTGCCCCCAGAGTTGAGACAGATCTCCCTCCCGACCTTTAGGAAAGAGCTGAAGACCTGGTTCTGCTGCCTGGCATGGGAAGGAGGAAAGGATAGTTCCTCATGGGGGTGGCTAACTCCTTAATTTTATAATGTCCTTCGTTTTAATTCCATCGTCCATCTGGATTCATAATTATTTATTATTTTTACATTTATTGTATATTGATGTTTTATATTTTATATTTTATTTTAACTGTTTTATTGTAAACTGCCCAGAGTTCCTCATTGGGGGAGATGGACGGTTATATAAATTAAATAAAATAAATAATGTAATGTAATGTAATGTAATGTAATGTAATGTAATGTAATGTAATGTAATATATAACATAACATAACATAACATAACATAACATAATATAATATATAATATAATAATATATTAATATATACAGGCCTACACATGAATATAATAATTTTGTAACTTCTGGCCTACAGAATATTCAGGAGCCTGAATATGAAGGGGTTCCCGGAAGGCTCAAAAGTATTTCAAGGGTTCCTCCAGGGTCAAAAGGTTGAGAAAAGCTGATCTAAACCAAAGAAGCTGTTATCCCTCACTGGGTTCACACATTGCACTACACCAGTTTTGTTCTGATGGAAACAGAAAGGAAAAACTGAATGTGAGAAAGTGGATTGAAATTGAGTTATCTAAGAAAGATTTTTGTTGAACTTGCTTTTGATAATGTGTTGAGAGCTCAATGTGGATTGCTGATGTTAGAGAAGAACATAGGTACCTAAAGTTGTTTATGATACCAGCAGAAAGTGAATCGGTGTAACTAGATTGTCATATTTTTGTGCAGTTACTGGGGTCAAGGACCCCAGTGCTAAAAGAAAGGAAAACGTAACTTAATAAAGACTGTATGTGCCCAGTCCCCATGATGAGCCGGAGAGGGGCTGTGTTGGAAACTATAGCAGAACAGGAGGAGGTAGCTTTGCCCTCCCCACAGAGTTCTCCTTTTGAATCAACAGCGGAAAAATCAATTGAGGCTTCAGGATGTGAAGGGGTAGTGGTAGCAGCGGCAGCAGCAGCATCCTGGAACCCGGAAGTGCTGATGGCCCACCGCCACCACTGCCCCTTCAAAAGGGCAGGCTCCGGGGACCCCGAAAATGCCCCTGGTTCTGGCAGGGAGGCGAAAAGCCTCGCTGCGTGCGCACGCTACCATACACACAGCTAATCAGCGCGGAGAATTTCCACCCCAGGCGGCCGGCAGTGTGCCCGTGCGATTGTTGTAACATAAAACTAGTGTGATATTTGACCTTGTTTTTGTGAAACTAATGCATCAACGTCTGGTTCGATGAAAGTGGTTGCAATTCTCAGTGAGTCCTCAAGGTGGCGTTAGCGCTGCACCGCCCCCTACCCTACACAGCGCTCCATTGTTTCTGCCTATGCAGTACCCAGAGTCATGAAAAAAATCGCAAAATAATCTTAAAAGTTTACAATTTTGGGGGGCCGCATTACTAGCTGTTCAGGGCCAAATGCGGCCTCTGGGCCGCAGGTTGGACATGCCTGGAAAATAAAGGTAAAAAAGATTCAAATTGACCCGTATAGTATTGGTCTATGGCCCATCTGCACTTTTTTAAAAAGATTTTTTATCCCTTTATTACTTTATAAGTAACTCAAGGCACGGAACATACCTAATACTCCTTTCTCCTATTTTCCCCACAACCACCACCCTGCTTTGGGCTGAGAGTGACTGGCCCAAAGTCGCAGCCCGGGGAGGATTTCACAAGTTCCTGGTCTTTCTGCCACGATTCCACTGAACTCATGAACTCCTTGGAGTGCCCAATTTTCCTCGGATATAGTAACATCCTCAGACGTTTCCTTAAAGCACGCACCTTTACATGCAATTTCTTAACATGAATATATACACACCAATATAGACAAAATTACAATTGTAAGAAGCATAGTAACCAAATGGAAATCTAATTCGGATTGCGATGATGAATTTCATTGTTGGATTCCATCCCCCCCCATGTCCTACCACTGGCGAATGGTGGTGTCTTCCCTGTCCTGACCTCCTCAAACAAAGTCAGTTTTTAAAATCATCCCTTCATCAGTTTCAGATAGCTTCTTTAGCTTGGTGTGTACTTCCCGATTTGAGCTCCCGAAGCACCATTAAATGCCAAAGGGAATGCAAAGTGCCATTCAGTTGCTTCCCATCCCATGTTTTAGATCCACGTAGGGTCTCTTCACATTAGAGTACAATAGGACCAGTCTTTCTTCCAAGGCACTTCAAGCTGGAAAAGACACAAAAAAGGAGCATTTGTTACTCGCGGACATCTGGAACTAAGAGAGATCTGCCCCTTTGCCACCACCGCCCCTGCGACTGGGGAGCCAGGCCTTGGAATTCAGCCACCCCAATGCAGGAAGAGAGAGCCCAGCTCTGCCCTGGGGAGGCACCATAAAACAAGCCCATGTCCCATTTCAAAGCCAACCATATTCTGTACAAATTTTTCAGTGGGAAACTGCAAACTGGCCGCGCCCTGAAGTGAGGGAAAAAGCACCACAAAGAAATCTCAGGAGTCCCCACTCCAGGCTTGGCTGCCAGCTCGACCGGTCGGATTTTTCAGAGTGCTGAGAACTGGCTGAGTTTTCCTTGCTGGCAGTGGATTGCAGAAGTTGTGGACCACTGAAGTTTTTTCCCCTGAAGAAGGGGAGACCAGAAGATTGCTCGTGGGGCCATTGGAATTGCCTACCCTTGTTTTTTCTCTGTAGTTTCCACCACGGAGAGAACAGGGGTAAGTGCAAGGGAAATGGCCGAGAGATATCTTGCTCTCGCAGGGAGAACAAGTCTCATTGAAGAGACACAAGAGCGTACAGCCGCTTTTAGATCACTTTAGGAAATTATTTTTTTTAGATTAGAAAGTTCTCGATATCTAAGATCTATCTTTTGGACTTTGCTTAAAATGTTGGCTAATTTTGTGCTTTCTTTGCTTTAACTGATTCTGGTGGAAGCTTGATGGATTCTACATTTGCAACATAATGAAACGTATTTTTTTTTTACCTTTCTTTTGTACTAGAGGGATTTAAGAGACTCTGTTTGTAATTCTTCGTTTGATAAACTAACTATTTATTTCTTGAGAAACTGTTTGGATTAAGCAGCTCGCAGCTTGAAGAATAAAAACACAGGGAAACTTTTTTTTCTTCTTCTTTCTCTACACTCTCCCAGGGTGGATTCTGTCTCACTTGGAATATATTTTTATTTCTCCTTCTATAAACTGTTTAAAATATTATTCTCTCCTGTATTTTGGATTACTGGAACTTTCTTTTTTCTTTTAACTTTAAAAAAAACGTTTCGCTTAATAGATCCTGCTGGTAGTATTCCATGGATAGATCACACGACTATTGTTTTGACTAGAAGGGTTGTTATTTTAATTTGAAGGACACAGAAACAATGGCTTTCCAAATAGCAATTCGGGAGTTCAGAAGAGAACTTACTGAGGCTCTTTCAGATATTCAAAGGTCATTGGAATTACTGTTGGTAACTTTGCAAAACCAAGAGAAACAGCAAAAAATAGAAATAGAAACAGAAAAGAAAAATGTTTTTGAAGTAGAGGAGAAACAGGAGGAGGGAATTTTAAATATATTAGTTCAGAAAAACATTCTGAAGGCTATACATTACAATCTTGGTATAGATATGTTGTGGCAGTGGAGACAGGGTGAAAATTTGGGTTTGCAGTTGGATGGATGTTGTGAAATACGTGGAAAGGGAGAGAAGGTTGCTCTGATATTCTATACGAGATATAGAAAGGAACAGGCTGTATATTGCGAATTTGCCATTGCGTATTGTGATTTTGGCATAACCTAAACAGAAGATATGAGAAACTGTATGGATATATAAAGGTTAATGAAAATATGGATTTGGATTGTTATGAGAAACTATGGATATATAAAAAAGTGATATTCTAAATGTAAGATATAAGGCTAAATACAAATATAAGTTGATATTATAGATTATTGTTTTCTTTAGAGATACATTTATGAGAAGATAATGATATGATGAGATGGAATTAGAATGATGGTTACTACAGGATGATATATATCAATATGTATGTATGAATATTACAAGATGTACTTAGTTTAAATGGACACTATCACAAGGAGTGGAAATTATAGATGGATAATTGAGATATAAGAATTCTTTTTTATGGAGATATATATATATATTAGAATTAAATTATAGAAACATATATGTATGAATATTATAAGAATTGCTATATTATGTATTAAATTACGTAATATGTTAGGTTATGAGTCATAATATGAATAGAATATATTGTAGTTTATTAGAAGTAAATAAGGCTTTTATTTGTTATATTAATCGGACTTTATTGAAGATATAAATATGCAGTAATGAACATTCAACATTTAACTACTACTTCAAGGAGTGGAAGCCAAAGATGGATTATTGGGAGACAGCAAGAAAGGTGAAACCTATATGAAGATTAGAAGATTGGATTAAAGAAATTAAAAGGCATATGACAAAGAAAAGTTCCTGTGTATTGTATGAAGGACTAACATTTAAAATTAATTATTGTACTTTAAGTTCAAAGATAGATTGGAGGACATCTATTTTCTATATTTTCTTTGCTTATTATTTCTTGACTTCACTTTTTCTTTTTCTTATTTTGTATTTCTATTTTTTTTCTATTCTAACTTTTATTATGTATTGTAAAACTTAATAAAATTATATATATATATATATAAAAAGAAATCTCAGGAGTCCCCCTTGGAAATTCCACCCACTTGCTGGAAGTTGGGTGGGTTTACCATGGCTTGTTTTCCCTGTGGTTTGTCCGCTAATCCTAACAGTTAGTTACACAGAACACTAAGGTAGGAAAACCTGATTCCAAAATTAAAAACCTTGATTAATACATCAAACCCAGGGGAGACCAAATACGGCTTACTGAATTTGGCCTCAGGAAGGGAAGGTCCGCTTGCGACTTGGCCAATTTGTGCCCGTTTCCCCCGCCCCCACAGCCAACCCCAGACCACCTTGCTACTTGCATGGCAGTTATTTTGATGCTCCTGAACTTTCCATCTCAAATGCATTCAGGCAAAGTCCATTTGCTCTTCTGCCGAGTCTGCTTGTGTGTGTGAACCCTCCTGCTCGGGGGGGGGGGGAATTGGCTCCCCTTGGGAGAAAGTTTTGCCACCGTCCCCTCTCCCTGTATGTGCATTTCCTCATGCAGTGTTGCAGCTGGCAGAAAGGGAACTTCTACCTTTGGATTTGAGGGCAAATAATGAATGTGGTTTGTTTGCTTTTGGTTTAGCATCTTGCATGATACCAATTAATGTAGCTCTAAATCAGTTTATTCCAGGAAGTGAACTTTCACCTCGGAACTTTTTTTTTGGGGGGGGGAATAATTTCTGACCTGGGAAATTAAGGTTATCCTCCAGTTCCTAGTTAATGGCTATTTCCCAAGACTAGGTTTTTTTGGTGGAGAAGCAATGTAGGTAAACACATTCTCTCCTTCAGGCTGAGCTCGGTTCCTCCGGGCTGGGGAAGGAGTTGGCCATGACCACCTTCTGCGACTCTTTTCCAACTTGCCAGCAGCCCACAACCCTGGGATCTCCTGGTTGTCTCCCTTCCAAACCCCAAGCAGGCCAAGGGGAGCCAAGTTCTCTCTCGCCGTTTCGCTTGGCCTTCAGCCTGCCCAGTGAAGCGAAGCCGCAGTGGACTTTTTTAACGAAGCCGCACCTGGACACGGGGGAGAAAACTGGGGAGAAAAGAGCACCAAGGGGCACGCAGGCAGCTGTCTCGTGGCAACGGCAACCCCAGGAGCTGTGCTCACCTAGGGGGGCTCAAGCCGCAGCACTTGAACAAAAGCCAACCAGGGATACCACAACTGGCCCACAGAAAATGCTCACACACTTCTCTTGCAGGCCCCACCTTCTACTTAGAAAAGGCTAGTTTTGTGTTTAGGGAGACTGCCCAGGATGTAAAAAGAACCTGGTACAGGTATGTGGGTCTCGACCCTTTTCTATAAATCAGCACCTTTTTCGTCGGCGATTGATTTTGCAAAGGACGGAACGTGTGCTTTTTCTGGTAAATTTTGGGGCTAAAGCAATGTGCACGTCCACTTATCCTGCAGCTGAATTACTGGCACCGTGTAAAGTAGAAAGAGCACTATGCAATCAGTCCCATCCCTTTTTTCTGTGCCTTGTATGTAAAAAATGGGAAGGGTTTCAATCACAGGGTCACAGCCACCATCTTGACTTTTCTGCCTCCCCCTACAGATGTCCTTGACATCAGCTTTTTGGCTTCACTCCACTCCTTCTCCCATGATTGCAACATGATTGAATCTGTAATGTGGAACTTGATGGCATTCAGAGCAAGATACCGATTTCCCTGTTACCTCTTGCATCTGGGGAAACACCAGTACAGTAAGTCAGGGATGAAGTATCTCTGTGTAGACCCTACCCTGTTCTAGGTTTATCCCAGAGAAACCCAGCAATTAAGCAGCTTCATAATTCTTTTTCCTCACCGGCACAACCCAGGGTTCAACAAGAGAACCATCTGGATTCTGGCAGCATTTCAGGGAAGCACAATATGTCGCATCTTTTGCAAGCAGATCCCAGCGTTTTCCCTCTCCGATGTTTGCAGTTGGGTCCGCTGGATCGAGGATGACTGGCCTGAAGTCCAATAAAAAATGTTACAGCACAACCAGAGCATATGGGGGGGCACCTTCGAAATTTCCCAAGTTTGTTAACATATTTAGATTTTAACATGAAAGAAGTGGAAAACGTATTAAATACTTCACCAGAGAATACACAGATTAAATGTCAAATCAAATGAAATCAGATTTAATTTTTGTGCTGATCGCAGCAGTACCAACTCAAGAAATATCCCAGTTCTTGGTGGGAATTAAAAGGAAGCCCTTGCTAAAATCCACAGGGCTGGTCCAAGACCAAACAAAGAGTTGAGGCGCGTTTCCTCCCTCCCAGCCTTCCGGAAAAATCTGAAAACCTGGTTCTGCCGCCTAGCATGGGAAGAGAAAGGTAATAGCTCCTCCTGGGGGTGGTTAATATCATAATACACTCCCTAATTTGCCAGATTGGATTTTACATTTATATTTTTTATGTTATATTGTATTTTAATCTTGTTTTTATTGTAACCCACCCAGAGATGGGCGGTCATATAAATTTGAACAATTAAAAAAAATTATTTATTTATTATTTACTTCATTTTTATCCCTTTATTATTTTTTTATAAATAACTCAAGGCGGCGAACATACCTAACACTCCTTCCTCCTCCTATTTTCCCCACAACAACCCTGTGAGGTGAGTTGGGCTGAGAGTGACAGGCTCAAGGTTACCCAGCTGGCTTTCATGCCTAAGGCGGGACTAGAACTCTCAGTCTCCTGCTTTGCCATTGGCTCCTTCCTAGGGCTGAGAGACAGGGACTGGCCCAAGGTTACCCAGCTGGCTTTCATGCCTAAGGCGGGACTAGAACTCTCTGTCTCCTGCTTTGCCATTGGCTCCTTCCTAGGGCTGAGAGATGGACTGTCCGAAGGCCAGCCAGACAGCTTTCATACCTAAGGTGGGACTAGAACTCTGTCTCCTGGTTTCTAGCCTGTTGCCTTAACCACTAGACCAAACTGGCTCAATGATGACCCGCCTGCCATGACATCATCATGCAATGTTGCCCCTTCAGGGAGGCAAGGCCAGGAAACAGGATTGTACGCCCCCCAGAGTCATTTGTTGAGATGGGTGGCTACAGAAATAAAATCAGATAAATAAATAAATAAATTAAATAGGAACCACTTGAATTTCAGGAATGCTCGATTGCTGAAGGCAATATAACAGAACCTTGAAAGGCTGTTGGAACAATTCTGCAACTAACACCTAGCATACTCAAGGCAGTTACTCTGGGCTTCTTTCTCATACTTCCCCCTCCCCTGGACTAAGGAATCTCCGCTACAAGGACTCTGCTCCCACTTCTGTGTTCCAGGGCCAGACTGACATTCCATCGCGTGCTGCAAGCACTGCCATTACATCCGACAACTGTGGCAAACAGGCACGTCACAGCATTTGCCATCACGCACCATGCTATCTGTTGTCCCCCGTGTCCGTGGTCTGCTCCTACCCCGTCTCTCTCCAGGGAGCCTTTGCAACAGAGGCGCGAAATGGAAAACAACCAAGGCTGGGTGATCCCCGGCACGTCCCACCAGGTCAGTCAAGCCCTTAACGGTGGCCTCCATACAACACACTAAGTTCAGTTAGTTCCTTTGTGGCTTAGCTTGCTGTGCAAACGCAACCAGCCTGGTTATTGATTTCAGAGTATTGTATGGAGTCGGAAAAGCGCTTAACTCATTCTCGTCAAGCATTCTGTGCAAACCCAGCCAAAAGCTTACTGAAGCCGTGCATTTCATACTTGCTAGGAAACATTTTTTTCAGTTTCCCCTGCAGTAACTAAGTATTTGCCCTAACTTCAGTGGTTGCTCTCATGTTGCTCTCAATAGCAACAGCATGGCCCTCTTCCCACCACACATTTAGCCCAGGAGGCCACTTAAATCTTCTTGGTGGATCTACCATCACACAACTATGCTAATGGTAGGGCTACCACAGCTGGGTTGCAAAAATGCAGACAACCACTAGAGGGCAGCAAAGAGCCACGGATCTCTTGGCTATCTTCTAGTGCAGAGCTTTCCAAACTGTGTGTCGGGACACATTAGTGTGTCAGCTGCAGTGTCTGGGTGTGTCACGACTGCTGCTGCCTCCAAGCCCTGCCAGGATTCCACGCAGGTCCCAGTGCCTGCCTTGTGCCTTGCTGCCTCCAAACCTGCCAGGATTCCGCGCAGGTCCTAGTGCCTGCCTTGTGCCTGGCTGCCTCCAAACCTGCCGTGATTCCGCACAGGTCCTAGTGCCTTCCTCGTGCCTTGCTGCCTCCAAACCTGCTGTGATTCCACGCAGGTCCTAGTGCCTGCCTTGTGCCTGGCTGCCTCCAAACCTGCTGTGATTCCATGCAGGTCCTAGTGCCTGCCTTGTGCCCTGCTGCCTCCAAACCTGCTGTGATTCTGCACAGGTCCTAGTGCCTGCCTTGTGCCTGGCTGCCTCCAAACCTGCTGTGACTCCGCACAGGTCCTAGTGCCTGCCTTGTGCCTTGCTGCCTCCAAACCAGCCCTGCCAGGATTCCGCGCTGGTCCTAGTGCCTGCCTTGTGCCCTGCTGTAAGAGTGTGTCATGAAATGATGCATGTTTAAAAAGTGTGTCACCAACATGAAAAGTTTGGAAAGCTCTGTTCTAGTGGACACCAGATCCAGAAATGGTATCCCTAGTTTAAAGTCAGACTGTGGCTAGAACTTCATGATTATCCTTGAAGACATCTTTGCAGAGAGAGAGGGGAAGCTAGGAAAAAAACCCAATCTCTTTTCCCATTGCTCTGCAGATTTTATATCACAACTGCTTTGCTCTCACCACTCCAAAAAGGAAGAAACATTGATGCATAAGGCAACCAAAGGAAGCAACATCTCAATGGGGTTTTTTGCATTATACTCCAATTTGAAACTAAGAGCTGTTGCAAAATCCACATGACAGATCTCATCACTGATTTTTGGAAAATAACTGACTTGGAATCCAAGGTGGGAGACTGACCTGTTTTTACTGAGCTGGGCATGTAAGAACCGCTTGACGATCTCATTCTCAAAATCATAGTAGTTTGTCCAATATATGCAGATCTGCTTATGTCTCTCAATGAGCCACAGGACTGTCCGGAAACCCTCCGCCATGCTGAAATCCTGCTGTCCACTTCCTTTCTCCCAGGCGTAGACGGTCAGTAGCTCAAGCGCATACATTGGGGGTAGCGACTTCTGCTCCGGCAACTAGTTTATATAGAAGAGCATCTTAAACAAAATAAAGAAATCATCCAAGCAGAGGTTATGGTTAACGTCTTCCATGTAAATACCCAAACTTCAATTCTTATATGTTCTTCTGCTATCGGTTGAAACATTTCTGAGATCATAAGGAGAGTATGTGACATCATCAAGCTCTTCCTGGTTCTTACGCTCCGCCCCAGGATCTGGCTGGCAATTGGATTTCATAACCTCCAGCCCTAGAGCTTCCTGGATGTCTTCAGAATTGTGGGTATGGCCCCCAACACATCCAGGAGCTGCCACTGAAACAATCTTGTTAGGGCCACAGAGAATGAGTGGCCTTTTCCGTGGGCTGGATATAAGATGCTGCCGGAACGGGGTGTGGTCCCATTTCATTCAGTAGGAGTAAAGAGTAAAGGTAAGCTTTTTAGGCTGCATTCTATAGTGCTGGGTTTCAATTGTTTTTAACAGACATACAGTGCTGAATTTTAAACTGAATTTCAAGCAGGTGGACCACCACTTGACCTTGAGTGATCTTGGAAGCTAAACAGGATCAGCCCATGAGGCAGGGAAGCCCCTGGGAATTTCAGAGCTGTTGGCTAAATGGAAAATTGAAAAAAATATCCTAGAAGAAGAGTAACGGTAACAATAATGGAAGTATAGTTTGCTGTTGCATTCTTCCATCTAGGTCTAGCCTACGGCCCTGGGATTACCTGGTGGTCTCTCACCCAATTACTAATCCCGCCCCCCTGCTTTTCAGCCAAGGGCTGCTGTGATAATTCATCAAAATGCAGTAAAATTGTTTATAGTACCACAAAGTGCTGGGGATTTTTTTCTTAAGACTGACTGACTCAGCTACTCTCCTAGAAACTGTTACTCAGGGGGAAAGCAGGTTCCATGAATTGGGACCCTGAGCCAATTCTTCCAGCAACAGACCTCTTTGTACCAGTATTTCACCAGGCGGATGAGGTTCTTCAGCTTGGTTGGACGATCAACGATGAAGTTCTTTTGCAGCTCGGTGAAGCAGGGAGAGAACTGGCCATGCTCGCCGGTGCCGACCAGATCAACGAATATCTGAGCGCGAGGCCTGGAGCGGTCATACTGGCCTGTCAAGAGAAAGTACAACTAGGCCTCAAAAGCCTTTTTGAAATTCTCCAACAACTTCGTGGACAGAGAAATGGGGCAGAGAATGTTACCAATTTCCCAGTGGAAAAAGGAACTCTTCAACCATTTCAGAAAGGCAGGACCAGCGCCGAGAGCAGCTTTGCTCCCGAGGAAGAGGCCCTCCTGCGTCTTCTGCTGGCACTGCAGGGAAACTGGAGACCCCCGGATGGTGCCCGGACAGACAGGACACTCACACCCCCTCCTTGGGCACGTTACAAAATGTGTGTAAGGACAGCCCTTTCCACCCAGAAAAAAGTCACCAACATTCTCCCTTCCTTTGAAATAATTGCAAAAACAAAGGCTTTGCTGTATAATCGAGCAAGAACAGATTGCAGGATTCAGAAATTTTCTGCTTGTTCTTAAATGCCAGCTTGTTTGTGAGAAGCACAGTAGGCAGTGGGTCTTGAGGACTTTCTGAATCGCTTTCTTAAGCTTCTCACATCTACTTTAAAGGAAAAGCAGGCCTAAATGCTTTCCATCCGCCCCCGGAGCTCCCTCGCCAACCCTAGCTGGGGAGTGGCCTTCATCGCTCAGCAAGAAAGCCCACCTAGGGCGTCGAACGCTGGCAGGACATCGAAATCAATGTAATACTCCGACTCATTTGAATGCAACCTGAATTGGAGCACACGAGGGTTGGACCAGTCAGACTTCACAAAGTAGAATTCCAAATTCAGCTCCTCCTGGCATTTGGTGAGCCGACTTTTAATCAGCTCAATGATCCTCTTCCGGCCCCTTTCCTGATCTGTGTAACTTCTGAAGATGTCCAGAAACAGCACCAGGTCAACATCCGAACCCATTTTCATTGCTGTGCCTTTTCCCAGCGACCCTCCCTGGGAAAGAAAAAAGGACGGTTTCACATACTGAGTCTCCTGGGCATTTGCGCCAATCGATATACACAATATATGCAGATTCAACCACCTATTTGACAGGATAATGATGATAATGTGTATTTTTTCCTAGCACACCACCAAAAATTTCCTGATATAAAGCAGGGACCTTTTTTGAGAGATCTTGGCATCAGGGCCATCCTGATCCATCCATCATTAATGATTTATAGGTTTTTTAATTTTAATATTTATTGTAAACCGCCCAGATTCTACTGCGGTCGAGATGGGCGGTGATAAATTTGATTAATAAATAATAAATAAAGGAGGGACCTTTTTTGAGGGATCTTGGCATCAGGGCCATCCTGACCCACTGGATAATCCAGCTCACAACCCCCAGAATCTAATTGCTCTACTTGGATGGGAGGCCACTAGGAAATCCTAGGATTGCCAGATAGACAGAAAAGTTGCAAAAATGTTTTGAAGAAACCAGTGACCAACCATTTCTACATTGTTGTGACACCCCCCCACCCCCAATGGATGTGTTCATGAAATCACCAGGAGTTGAACACATCTCAAGGATTTTATGAGAGTCCGGCAGGGAGGCTGGCTGGGGAATTCTGGGAGTTGAAGTCCACCCATCTTAACGTGGCCGAGGTTGAGAAACACTGCCCTAACTGTCGGACGACAGAGATATCAGGTCCATTGGAAAGCCGAGGGGCTGGTGCGAGCTGCGGCGGGGTGGGCCAGCTTCCTAGGGGGCTGCCTCCAGCCCAGTTCCGACAGCACCTCCGCGCCAGATTTTTCAAGACAAAACCCAAAAAAAACCGAATCAGGAAAGCTGGCCTCGTGGTCGCGGGAGGGCGCTTCCCAAGGTCGCCGCCCGACCCAAGAATCTGCCTTCCCGTCCTGACAAGCCCGGGTCCCTCTCCCCCACCCCACCCCGCCGCCGCCAGCGCCCTCACCTCGACGATCTTCCGCACCTTCGGGCGGCCCGAGGGCGCCTCCGGGTAGCAGGGCGCCTCCTGGAAGCAGCGCTCCTTGAGGAAGCCGCAGATGCGGTCGACGGCGCGGCGCGCCTTTGCGAGGAACTCCCGGTCGGGTTGCAGGCGGTCGTGGTGGAAGGCGTCCAGCTTCCTCGCCTCGACGTGGCAGAGGGCCTCCATGGCAGGCGGCGGACGCCCGACGACAGCCGACTCCCCCGCGCTCGTTTCTCGCCTCCGGAGCAGTTTCGTTTCTCCCTGCCGGACGGGAGGGCGGGGCTGGCGCGCGCAGGGGGGGCGGAGGCGGCTCCGTCCGCGGCTGGAAAAGGCACTGCGGGGGGAGGGGGGGGAGGGGCGCCTTCCCGCTGATCCCGGCGAGGAGGCCGACCTGGGCTGGGAGGAGGGCGAGTTGCTGCCTCGAGGGGCCGTCCGGCGCGTGGCAGCCCGGACAGGGCAGCCCTCAGCTGGGGGACTGAATTCACCCGTTCGGAGGTTCGTGCAACACCCCGAAATAAGGCGACTGCCCCCCCCCCCCCGCCAAGCTGAAACAACTCGAATTTAGCATGTGGTTTTTCACTGACCTGGTTAAGCATGTCGGGTAAAGGTTACATGGTATTTGGCAACATTTGCCAGAAATAATTTAATAGGAATTTATATCACGTTCATACCCCTTCGCTGGGCTGATACAGCATGCTAAATCATGGTTCCCTTGTCATGGTTTTAAGAAACACCACAATTGGCAGGAATTTCACCACATACTTTGAGTACAAATCAAATTTATTCATTAGCTGTATATCCCTTTTCCTCCGGTAGATCAAGGTGGGGTGCACTGCATTCCTTTCCCCCTTTTCCTCCATGACAACAACCCTGCAGGGTAGGTTGGGCTGAGAATGAGAGCAACCAGCAGCTGAGGGTGAGCTAGAACCTGCATCACCCAACACTAACCACTACACCACTCTGCTGTCCTAGTTCACCAAGCAGAAGTGATGGCTTAATCTAAAGCAGGGGTTCTCAGCCAGGGTTCCTTGGACCCCTGGGGTTCTGCGAGAGGTCCCTAGGGGTTCCCTGGGAGATCACGATTTATTTAAAAAAATATTTCAAATTCGGGCAACTTCACAAGAAAGGAAAGTTTCATTCTTTATTTTCAGTTTAAGAACACTGTCACTCTCTCTCAGCCCAACCAACCTCACAGGGTTGTTGTTGTGGGGAAAATAGGAGGAGGAAGGAGTACTTGGTATGTTTGCCGCCTTCAGTTATTTATAAAAATAATAAAGGCGGAATAAATATGTAATGTAATGTAATATAATAATACACATGAAACGAATATAATAATTTTGTAACTTCTGGTCTGTCTTTGAGCCTGAATGTGCAGGGGTTCCCCGAGGCCTGAAAAATATTTCAAGGGTTCCTCCAGGGTCAAAAGGTTGAGAAAGGCTAATCTAAACCAAACAAGCTATGTTATCCCCCACTGGGTTCACACATTGCACTACACCAGTTTTGTTCAATAGTTTTTGAATAAACTGCAACTGGCTGGGTTTATGCCTCCTTTAATGGTCTGTGGGAATGACCTTGGGAGACAGGAGGAAGAGCCGCACCAGTCAGATAAGAGGCGGCTGAGCCCACAGAAGGAATGGGGCTGGCAAATGTCTCAGAAGGGACCCTCCCTAGTTTCTTGGACTGTCAAAGTGAGGGGGGGGGCAGGGAGAGATGTACTTTCAGACTTGCAAGATTCTGTTAATGTAACCTTACAGTAACGATAGAGCTTTTGCTCCTGGGTGTGTTTCTTGCCTGGACTACCTCACAAGGCTGACACCTCATGTGAATCCAGCCTTTAGACATGTTTAAATTTCTGTGGAGTCCTTGGTGCTCTCTGAGCCTTGTTGTTTTCTTGCAGACGTTTCATTGCCAGGCTAGGCAACAACTTCAGTGCGAAAAGGGAGTGGGACTTGCTCTCTGTTTATATAGCATGGCTTGTCCTGCTTGTGTTGGTGGAGGTGTTGTTCTCTTCTTAGGAGTTCCTTGATTGGGCTGTTGTTTGCTGCTTGGTTGATTGACTGAGTTAATAGTTCTTTGATTAGGGTATATTGTGCTGTCTAATTGTTCCTCTGGTGCTAATCCTGGTGTTAATCTTTGCCTATCTGGGTGTTGATTGCTGGCAAGGAGGTGTTCTGGTCTTCTGGCTTTTCTATTGTCTCTTATGAATGGTATGTAAATGTTGTTTACCTCTATGTGTCTGTTGATGGCTGCTTTGTCTGAGTGCCAAGCTTCCAGGAATTCTCTAGCAATTTTGGATTTGGGTTGGTTTAAGATGCTCACAGTTTCCCAGTTGAAAGTATGGTTAAGTCTGTCCATGTGTTGTGAGATTAAGGAGTTTTCATCATGTCTTCTGACTGCTAGTTGGTGTTCGTGGATGCGTTCTGCTAGTCTTCTGCCAGTCTGTCCTACATAGTGGCTGTTACAGTCCTTACACTGTATGTTGTAGATAACTCCTGTTTTTTCTTCTTGGGCTACTGGGTCTTTTGGTTTACTTACAATGTTCTGAAGGGTTTTGGTTGGTTTGTGTGCTACGGTGATGCCGTGTGGTTGTAACAGTCTATTAGTAGTTTCTGAGATGTTTAAATTTCATAGTGGTTCAGGGTCTGAATTACATGCACAGAGGGAGGGAAAGCAGACAGGTGTCTGACTCTGAGGAAAACAAAACCAATCAGAGAAACGAAACTTACCCTGACCTGTGATGGACAGGTGCAGGTTCAAAAGTGCAACACTTGTGATCAGTCTCGTGATGGACAGGTGCAAGACTCAGAGACACCAGAGGAGCAGGTGCAGAGCAACGGACCCAGGGATGACCCAGCAGTGCGGGAGAATTCTGAGGAGCTGATTGGTGCTCTTGACTTACTTCCTAGTTCAGCACCAATCGGTGCGAGAGAAAGGCGGGCAGATAAGTGCGCCAAACAGAGGGAGTCCCGATTGGCTCCCAAGGAGAGAAGGCGCACCGAGAACAAGATAAAAGGGCGAAAGAGCAAGCAACCGATCGCCGGAGACAAATGTTCCACTGACCTAACAGCGTCTTCAGGAGAAGCCCAGCCAGATTCATCTTTGAAGTCCTGTCCTGTCACCGCTGTA
Source organism: Charina bottae (assembly GCA_023362775.1). Taxonomy (NCBI): domain Eukaryota; kingdom Metazoa; phylum Chordata; class Lepidosauria; order Squamata; family Charinaidae; genus Charina; species Charina bottae. Next base: position 6,241 of record JALMGJ010000192.1, on the reverse strand, counting down.
GAATCGGAGCCAGATTTTCAACTCATTTCTGAATTGACCCCAACTGCAAAAGAAGCCCATTTCGCTTCAGCATCAAGAGGGTCCGGAATGTTAGCTCATAGTTTCTCAGAAAACCCCAGTGGGAGAGCTTCAGTCGCTTCGAGCGATTGTCAACTGGCATTTTAGGCTTCACAGCGTTCGTCAGCCTCGTCAAGGCAACGCTCCGCAGCCATAGCTAAGTTCTTTGCTCACCCATGTGCAGCTTATCACGTCGGTCTCGGGTCACCACGTTCTGTCATTGGGGGGCTTCCCAGTTTATCGTACCCTACCCTGCCTGGCTTACAGGCAGCGCTGCCTAGCGATAGTGGTTTAGTCTGCCTTGCAGCTCCCATTCCGTTCCTTGCAGTTCCAGTCCAGTCTGCCTTGCAGTTCCAGTCCAGTGTCCCAGAGGAACCAGTCCAATCTGCCTTGCAGTCCAGTTCTTTAGAGATTCCAGCGTGTCCAGAGAACCCAGTCCAGTTATCCTGAGAACTCCTAAGAACCTCACCCCTTCGATTTGCATTCCTACTTCCAGAGGCTTCAATCCAGTCTTGTCAGCATTGCTTCCAGTAGCCCAAGAACTGTACCTTGAGTCTTCTAGTCAACCTTACCTACCTAGCATCTTAATCCAGAACTGTTCTACTTGTTGCTGAACTTTAGTTGTGCTACCGCATAGCTGCCTACCTCCAAGTGCATCCACCTGATTGTCAGGCGCTTCTGACACTGATCCAGTACTCTTCAGTTGTATTAATGGACTTATACTTGTAAATAGTTTTTATTTAATAAAACTATTTCTGTAAAGTTCTGGTGGTCATACTCCGAACAGAACAACAGGGGTGTCCACAGGGTGTGACAAAAAAAGTCAGAACGGCAGCCACAATGGAGCAATTAAGCTCCACCCTTTAGAAAAACTGTATCTACTGTACTTACCCTTGAGCCGCCCCTGCCCTTGGCCTCATCTTCATTTTGAGCATGGGTAGAGCGTGTTTTCTGTTTTCCCTCTTTTGCTCATCCTTCCTCCCTGAAACAGATGCAAGAATTGAATCGGTGTGGTTGTTACACACCACCTGGACAGCTGTTGTGTGAACTATCTAGGACTCCTCCGAGACTGCAGTGGTCTACAAATCTGATAAATAAATAAGCAAGCAAACAAACGAGTTAAAACTAGATCTGAAAGATGTGTCCCAACTTTCTTTCCAGTTTGTCTACAACCCCATTCAGATGTGACCCAGGTGTGCAAGAGAAGACGGTGAAGCGGCACACACCCAGGGCTGTGTCTCCACTCACCCGTAACTGCAATCCAACTAACCTGTCCTGCTCCTGTGCCTGTCAAAGGATCTTGAAATGCAGGAATCTGTGCTTTTCACAACACGGGAATAAGTGTGCCATCTGCTTATATCTGTGGATATAGTTGAATGAAGCGTAGAGTGTTTGAGGATCGGGACATTCGCAGGGAGACCAAAATGCTTGTTTACAGAGCCATTGTACTACCAACCCTTCTGTACGCCTGTGAAACATGGACCCTCTACAAACGCCACCTCCAACTTCTTGAAAGATTCCATCAACGCTGCCTCCGAAAAATTCTGCAAATTACTTGGGAAGATAGGCGGACTAATGTTAGCGTATTAGAAGAAGCGAAAACCACCAGCATTGAAACAATGATCATCCAACATCAACTTGGCTGGACCGGTCATGTTGTTCGAATGCCTGACCATGGTCTTCCAAAGCAGCTACTTTATTCCCAACTTAAGAATGGAAAACGGAATATTGGTGGACAGCAAAAGAGATTCAAAGATACTCTCAAAGCTAATTTAAAAAAATGTAATATCAGCATTGAGAACTGGGAAGCCCTAACTCATGAGCGTTTCAATTGGAGGTCATCCTTTATTAATGGCGCTATGGACTTTGAAGAAGCACGAGTACAGGGCAAAAAGGAGAAAAGAGCTAAAAGGAAGGCACGTCAGGCAAACCCTCATCATGACCGTCTCCCACCCGGAAACCTATGCCCTCATTGTGGGAGGTTGTGCGGATCCAGAATTGGCCTTTATAGCCACTTACGGATCCACCGTTACAATTTTACCTTTGGAAGACAATCTTACTCGGTTACGAGTGATCGCCAATGAATGAGTTGCTGGTAAAAAGCACAGGAGCAGTGGCCAGTGAAAAGTTCGCAATCCTATCCTGCTCCGAATAAGTTGATGGACTTGTACTTGCAGCCTTTTCTTCGTAAACTTATTTTTAATTCTCAGAACCCTAGTTTATCAATATCCTTGATTGTAATTTTCAGTGGAGACTCTGATTTTTTTCTTTTCTGAGATGTTTTCAGGCAGGGAGACTGTACTATTCAAAAGACAATTTGCACAGCAATCACAGCTTTTCCTTTCAAATAATTTTTTCCTGCTACATAAGGAAGACGAAGTTTAATAAGTTTGGACACCACCTTTTCTAATGTCTTTGCTCAGGAAAACACAGAGCCCCCCCCCCCCCAAATGACGCTCCTTCTCCCAACAGCCAGGACAGGCTTGGTTCCTCCTGGGGGCACTTGGAGCCCAGCAGGAGGGGCATGCAGTCGATAGCAGACATGCACATGCCACTTGTTTCCCTCCCCTCCCATTTAAGAGTATTAAATACTAAAATATATTTAGAAGTACTTTTCATACACAAGGGAGATCCAAGTTCTGTTTATAAGGCTGCTGATTTCTTTCAACCCTACTGTACTCTTTTCCTTTATTTTCCAAGGCAGGGCTGGTATGCACAATTTTAGCCAGTGAGGATTTTTACTTTCTTTTTATCTTGATGCCAGATTGTGATAACCCCCCGTGTCAGAATTCCCAACAAATAAAACCTTCAGGCAATGACTCTAAAGAAGGGCTTTCCAAAGTTTTTCCCGCGGCGACACACCAACCGGCGTTGGTGTGTCGCCGCGGGAAAACCCGGAAGTGCCATCCTTGCGGCAGCGCGCAAAAACCCGGAAGCGCTGCTGCCGCTTTCGGGTTTTGCGCACTGCAGTTGGTGTGTCACCGCGGGAAAACCCGGAAGCGCTGATGATGATGATCAGCGCTTCCGGATTGTGTGGCGACACACCAGACTGTGTGTGGTGACACACTTTTGTGTCGCGACACACAGTTTGGAAAGCTCTGCTCTAAAGGATCCATTTATTCAGGATTAGTACACTTCAGGGCAGCAGAAGCCTCGAATAACGGTTTTTGCGCCAAGCAAAATTTCATCAAAGCAATGGCAGAAACAACACCCATCAAAGCGCAGCCATAACAAACCAATTCCCACTCCAAAAATCCCCCCTCCCTACGGAATGTTCCAAAGGGTTATCAGCTCTCTCCACACAATGCCGAAGGAGAAGTCTCTGAAACTACACGTGTAGAAAAGGCAAAAGCATGACAGACGAATATGTGAGGCTGACACAGATACAATTTTAATTCTATTTAATTCCAACAAATCTATCTGCTGTTTAAATTGTTGCCAGGCAAATCAAATTCTCCAGCACTTTTCCCTAGTTCTTCTTCTTCTTGGCGATCACTCGTAGCCAAGTAAGATTGTCTTCCAGGGGTAAAATCTTAACAGTGGATCCGTAAGTGGCTGTAAAGGCCAATTCTGGATCCGCACAACCTCCCACAATGAGGGCATAGGTTTCCAGGTGGAAGACGATAATGATGAGGGTTTGCTTGATGTGCCTTCCTCTTAGCTCGTTTCTCCCTTGTGCCCTGTACTCGTGCTTCTTCCAAGTCCGTAGCGCCTTTAATAAAGGCTGACCTCCAATTGAAATGCTCATGAGTTAGGGCTTCCCAGTTCTCCATGCTATTAATTTTTTTTAATTAGCTTTGACAGTATTTTTGAATCTCTTTTGCTGTCCACCAATATTCCGTTTTCCATTCTTAAGTTGGGAGTAAAGTAGCTGCTTTGGAAGACGATGGTCAGGCATTCGAACAACATGGCCGGTCCAGCGAAGTTGATGTTGGATGATCATTGTTTCAATGCTGGTGGTTTTCGCTTCTTCTAATACGCTAACATTAGTCCGCCTATCTTCCCAAGTAATTTGCAGAATTTTTCGGAGGCAGCGTTGATGGAATCTTTCAAGAAGTTGGAAGTGGCGTTTGTGGAGGGTACATGTTTCACAGGCGTACAATAGGGTCGGTAGTACGATGGCTTTGTAAACAAGCATTTTGGTCTCCCTGAGAATGTCCCGATCCTCAAACACTCTACACTTCATTCGGGAGAAAGCTACACTCGCAGAGCTCAGGCAATGCTGAATTTCAGCGTCGATGTTGGCTTTTGTATATAGATGGCTGCCAAGATAAGTGGTCGACATTTTCTAGTAACACACCTTTAAGCTGGATTGATGGCGCTGCGGAGGGATTGGTTCGAACTTGCTGGTAAAGCACTTTGGTTTTTTTAATGTTAATCGAGACGCTGAGCTTTTCATATGCTTCTGCAAAGATGTTTAGGATAGTTTGAAGATCTTCCTCGGAGTGTGCACAGACTACGTTATCATCAGCATATTGAAGTTCTATAACAGACGTAATTACCTTATTTTTTGCCTTCAGCCTACTAAGATTAAAAAGCTTTCCATCTGTTTGATATATAATTTCTACACCAGTAGGAAGTTTCCCTTCAACAAGGTGTATAATCATAGCGATGAAGATAGCGAATAAGGTTGGAGCAATAACACATCCCTGTTTAACACCGGATCCCACTTTAATTGTTTCGCTTTGAGAGCCATTATTATTCAGGATTGTTGCCGTCATGGAGTAGCCACAAGATGTTCACAAATTTATCAGGGCATCCGATTTTCAGAAGGATGGTCCAGAGAGCAGTACGATTTACAGTATCAAAAGCTTTAGTCAGATCAATAAACGCCATGTACAGAGGGCGGTTTTGCTCCTTGCATTTTTCTTGAAGCTGTCATGCAGTGAAGATCATATCCACTGTTCCCCTGGAAGGGCGGAAGCCATTTTGCATTTCAGGGAGGATGTCTTCTGATACAGATAGGAGACGGTTTGCGATGATCCTTGCGAGGATTTTGCCTGCCGTAACTAGAAAGGAGATGCCTCAATAGTTTCCACAGTCTGTTCTATCACCCTTTTTAAAGAGAGTTATAATTATGGCATCCCTAAAGCCTGCTGGAATCTCCTCCCTCATCCAGATTTTTTCGATGAGCTTATGAAGTTGTTGTGTAAGTTCAGACACACCTTCTTTAAAAACTTCAGCAGGAATCCCATCAGGTCCACTAGCTTTGTTATTTTTCATTTGATTAGTGGCTTTACTGACTTCCTCCAAACTAGGGGGTACTGCAAGCTCATCTCTTATTTGTTTTTGCGGGATTTGCAAGAAGACTTCATCAGCCACAGTAGAGTGATGATTAAGGAGATTGTAGTAATGCTCTTTCCAGCGCACTGCAATAGACTCTTTGTCCTTTAGAAGTTTGAATCCATCTCCAGCACTTTTCCCTAGTAGGGCTCAATTCAATGGACTATATTTTTCCAACACACTGATGGTAACATTTGCTGCAAAGCCAGATGTTAATCTCATTCATCATTCTCCCCACCCCCGATTAAGATGGGCACCCTGCAAACTATGAACTGTGTGAAGATAATTTTTACAATCCTTGGGGGAAAAAAACCCTTCATTCTTCTGAAACCTGGCAGCAATTTTTCCTCCAGTTTGCAATAGAAAACAGACAAACTAGTGTGTGTGCATTAGATTCTGGTAAGTTTAACACACCCATAAATGAGCTTGAAAAGACAAACACACATCTTACACATTTTACAGACCCACATCGGACAGACTCCATCCCACACCAAAGACTCAGGACACTTCATCAACAAAATCAGCACCCTAAAACTCAACCACACGGACAAACTGGTCAGCTTTGACGTGGTCTCCCTGTTTACCAAGGTGCCAGTAAGGGACACCCTGACACTCATCAAGCAAATCTTCCCAGAAGACATTACAGCTTTATTTCAACACTGCCTAACAACTAGTTACTTTCAATGGGAGAATGAGTTCTACGAACAGATGGATGGCGTTGCCATGGGAAGCCCCCTGAGCCCAGTCATAGCAAACTTTTACATGGAACATTTTGAAAAACAGGCTTTGGAACAGGCACCCATTACACCAACAGTCTGGTTCCGGTTCATGGATGACACCTTCGCAATTTGGAGTCATACTGAGTCATTCTTCATCATACTAAGTCATTCTTCTTCTTCTG
>JALMGJ010000191.1:0-45170 GCA_023362775.1 Charina bottae | reverse complement strand
GACCCGGCCGCGACCGGGCTGCGTCCGATTCTTATCACGCGCCGCTCTCCCCGACAGAAGGAAAGTCGGCCGCGGGGGCGAGGCCAGGCGGTTGGGGGCGTCCGAGCGGGCAGGGCAGAGTTCCCGGGCTCTGGGCAGGCCGCCAATCCTCCGCGGACCCCGTGGGAGCGCTCCGCAAGCCGACGCCAGCTACCAGCCTCTGAGAAACTCCAGGAGGCCCAACTGAAGGTCTCCGCTGGTGGTTGGCGTCGACGCGGGGGAAAGATGCAACGCCCGGGCCAGGCTGCCCGCCTCCTCCCGCAAAACGGGACGGGAGCAGCGGAGGGAGCAGCAGCAGCCGCAGCGGCACTCCAGGCACGCTCAGAAGCCCTTGGCTCTGGCCGCCGCTTACTTTCCACTGGGTAAAAACCATGAGCTCATCTCTGCTTCGGGCAGCCCCGAGCGTCTGCCGTTCTCCTCCCCTCCCCTCCCCTCCCCTCCCCTTCACCCACCCAACCTGATCTACCAGGCGTGGATCCAAAACGTTCAAGTCGGGGCAGGCAGCTGCTGAAGGGCCAGTCTTAAGCCAACAGTGCAGGCTAAGGATGATGGGAGTGTGCAGAAATCGGGTTGGGGGGTGATAGAATGAGATCAGCACCCATTCCAGAGGCCAAGCGATTCCGGGAGAAACCTCTGGCCCGGCAGCCTCAGGCGAGCAGGCTCTTTTACCCAAAGGGTTGGTCCATTCCAAGCCCTTCTCCCCGCCCCCCGCCCCCGCCCCCCAGATCCTTCAACTCCCCCAACATATGCTATCTATTAACCCCAAAGAAATCAAAGGAACCCATCTTCACAAAGCTTGCCCCCCCCCCAATTTATAAGCATTCATGGGTGTTGCCTTGAACAGACAACCACACCAAGACAGCCCCTGAGCGTATACAGAGCACCCCTCCTGCTCGGCCATGCAAAGCCTGGAGAGATCTCAGGGGGACGCGGCGAAAGGAAGGAAAAGGTTTCAGGTGGAAAAAGACCCCTCTCCATCTTTTCACCTATACCAAAAGCATCAACAAAAGCTGCGCTCGTCAAAACAAAGAAGTTTAACCTCGTTCCCGAATTAACTCATTTCCAGCACCCTGAACCAGAGTCTGCCTCGGGGCCTGGACTGGCCGAGCCGGCTCTGCCGCGGCAAATCTAACCGAAGATCGCATTACTCCAGCTCACTACGCCGCGTCGAGGCAAGGCTGTAGCTGGCTGCGAACTGGGTTGTGTGAACCCAGCCGGAGCAACTTGGAAACATCGTCCTCCTGTGGGAAGGGGGGGGGGGGGAGAAACAGATAGCCAGAGGGGGGATATAGCCCGCCCTGGTCCATCTCCAAAACTGACCCTGAATCTGAAAACAGAAGGAGCAGCGAGAACACACTTCCCCTGAGCATACAAAGAGTATTTGTGTACTCTGGGTCTCTCTCTTGAGGAAGAGCCCCAGGCAAGGACCAGGAGTGGGGCTCCGGGACCCCTTCCGGCCACGCCGAGTCTCCTCGCCTTCCTCCGCCTTCCCTTTTGTAACCCCGCCGCCCGAAAGGGCCCAAAGAGCTGCATGCAACCGCTTTCGAGGGAGCCAAGACAGAAACGGGGGGCGTCCCTCCGCCCAGGAGAGGTTCCGTGGAAGCCGGGGTGGGGAGGCCCGCGGGAGAAGCGCCTGGAAACAGGAAACGCTTCTTACAGATGTTCTTCTCCACCGGCGTCCACCTTCTCTCCGATTCCCAGTTTCCCCACTTTGTGATGGAGCGCGCGTCGAGCCACGTCCACCCCTCCCTTACAGCTGCACGGATTGGATCACCCGCGGCTGGCTCTTTCGCCTTCCACACCCCTCCCAGACCCTCAAAGGGCCAAACCTGGGCCCCTTCCTCCCTCCCTCCCTCCCTCCCTCCCACCCCACTACCTGGATTCCTCAAGAGAGTGGGATCTCAGAGCCGAGGGTGGCTCGGCCTGTGCCAGAGATGCCCCCCAAACCCCCTCCCTCCCTGAATTCTCCTCCTGCACCATCTTCTTTCGGTCCAAAAGCCGGGCTGCCTCCTTTTGTGCAAAGCAACCCAGTTCTAGCAGGGTCTGGTGTCTGGCTTTTGGGGAGGGGGGGAACAATGACCCTCCCCAGAGGCTCTCCCTCCCTCCCTCCCCAGGAACTGACAACGGAGACAATACAAGGTTCGGCAGGGATTCGCCCCCGCCGCCCTCTTATTACTCCCTCCCATAATTAAAAAGGTTCCGGGTCCGCCAAACCGGCTGTAAAGCCGAGCCGAAGGAAAGCGGCGTTGCCACTGTAACCCTCTTCGCCCCCTCCCCAAGAAAAAAACAGTGTGTGGGTGCCAAAAGGAGTGTGGTTGGTCACCCACCCACGCAGATGGATCCAGCCCTTCAAAAGCCACCCCTGTCCATGAAATAGCAGGATTCTGCCTTCCCCCCTTCAGCCCCCCCCCCCCCGCCCCTCAAGGAAGAACGCTGGAAGAGCTGGGCTAACGGGTTTTCCTCCAGGAATTAATTCGCTGCGGGTCCAAACAAGCATTTAAAAAGTAATGCAAGGATTGGGGTGGGGAGAGGAAGGGGGCAGCTGGGTCTTCTGGGGATTTTATTCTCAGACCCCCGATTTGCAATAACGCCAGTTGACAGCAGGAAGGCGCCTGGTCAATGCAACCCACAGATCAAAGCTCTTGGCTCTCCTATAAGCATGAAACAGTAAGTTTTCCTAATTGGGCAATTTTCCTATCCCCCCCCCCCTTTAGAATTACTCGAATCCTATAAAGTTTGCAAGCATTTAAAACACAAAGGGGGGAACAGATGAAAAGACCCCCCCCTCTTCTCGGAAAAGAGATCCACCGCGAAGACCGTACGATCCACCGAAAAGAACGGCTTGGGTCTTACCTTGGATCGGTTGAGAGATCTCCCAGAGTGGCTGAAATCTTGTTTGCTGCAGTTCTGGCTCAAAAACTCTCCGGGGCTCTTGGAAGCCTTTTGAGGGGAGGGATAGGCGGGGGGGGGGGGGCGCGCAGGACTCCTCCTTCCTTCCCCCCCTCTCTCTTCCTCCCCCCTCGTCCGTTTACACCTGTCCTCTAGTCCTCACATGCTTGTCTGCGAGGGATCCCGATTGTCCGAGAGACGGAGAGGGCTAAGCAGGGGTTAGAAAGCGGGGGGCGGGGGCGGGGGGGTGGGGAAGAGGAAATAAAAGCCCCCCTCCTTTTTTTTTTTTTTTTTTTGCTCCTCCTCCTGAGCAACTCTATACCAACTCGGCTATCATGCAATTGCAAAGAAAAAAAAATCCAACCCCAAAACACCTTTGGCCGGGAAGGAAAAGGTGGGGGAGGCAGCTGATAAAGGCAGGGGGCATTTTTAGTGTTTGTGCGCGGGGGGGGGGGCTTAGCTGGTTCTGGAGGGTTCCCCCCCGCCCACCCCACGCCTTCTTGGCTTTCAGCTGCTAGGTCTTCGCCTGCTTTCCTTTGGAGGAGGGAAAAAGGTGGCAGCGGCAGGGCTGGCTAGAAACAAGGGGCTGGGGGGGGGATATTGCTGGTGCTCGCCCCCCCCCCACCCCGCCCGGCTCCGCTTCTGCTCCGGCGTCGCAGCAGCAGCAGCAGCAGCAGCAGCAGCAGCAGCCTCGGCGATCCCGGCCGGCCGCCGGCGCCGCAGCTTCCAAAGCGTCGGGCTGTCGGGAAAAGCCGGGCTGGATTCTTCTTGCCTGCTAAGGAACGGATCCGGATCCTTAGCCAGCCTGGAGCTCGCTCCGGAGTAGACAAGAGCGGGGCTAACGGCCGAGTCACTTTCACCTGCAACCAATTCCTTTCCTTTCCTTTCCTTTCCTTTCCTTTCCTTTCCTTTCCTTTCCTTTCCTTTCCTTTCCTTTCCTTTCCTTTCCTTTCCTTTCCTTTCCTTTCCTTTCCTTTCCTTTCCTCCCCCCAATCTCTCTCTCCTTTTTCCTTGTTCCTACGACCAGGACCGCAACTAGGGTCTGTGTCACCCGGGGGCAAACATGGATTCCACGCCCCCCCCCCCATGAGTTGGTGAGGGAGGTGTTGTCATTCTGGCACACACACCCCCAGCGCGGCACACCAGAATCCTTTGCCCGATTCGATTTGAGAGGTGCAAACCCCATCCCTTGGTGGTTTCTAAACCGTGGCTTAGCGGGCGTGAAGGCAACCGAAAGTGGCTAAGCGATCCGTGGCAGAGCCAGGGCACGGGTGGGGATGCGGGTGAATTTGTAGGTTGGCTGACGGAGTGATTCATTTTAGGGCCTTGGCATTTTCTGCCACTTCTGAACAGCTTCAGGGGCAGGTGCAGAAAAAAAAATACAGGTAGTCCTCACTTAATGACCATTTGTTTAGTGATGGTTCGGACTTACAACGGTGCTGGAAAAAACAACTTACAACTAGTGCTCACACTTACAACTGTCACAGCGTCCCCACGGTCACGTGATCATGGTTCAGGCACTTGGCAACCGGTTCACATTTACAACCATTGCAGCATCCTGCAGTCATGTGATTGCCATTTTCGACCTTCTCAACCAGCTTCCGGCAAGCAAAATCAATGGGGAACTGCCCATTGATTCACTTAACAACCACATGGTTCGCTTAACGACCACAGTGATTCGCTTAATGACCTCCGCAAAAAGGTCGTAAAATCAGGTTGGATTCACTTAATGACCGCTTCACTTAGCAACCAAAATTCCGTTCTCAATTGTGGTAGTTAAGCGAGGACTACCTGTAGTACATTGTTAGTCTGGAGACAGGAATCTGGATTCCAGATTTTGTCTTGGGTTCAAGGGGCTTTTATCCCGAAATAAACCCTGCCACCCAGCCATCGAAATCAGGCCAAATGCTTATGCATCCTGCAGTATGTTTGGTTCTAGCTCGTGTTGCATGAACTCATCCAGGCTTGATGTACAAACCATGGTTTATGGTGCAGTGCAATGTCCAATCCCAGTCAACTATGGCTGAATCCACAAGATTGCCGCCAACTCTCCCATTTTTCCAACCTTACTTGTTGCATTCCATTCTGCCCACAAAAAGTCACACACACTTTTGTACACTGCTCTTGTTCTTCTGTGCATTTAAGCCAACAATTCACCCCTAATGTGACATCCCCATTATATTATGTGCTTCCACCCCTGCCTCAAGATGCAAGGATCAATAATTCCTAATCTTTTCCAGTTTTGCATGCCCTTAATCACACAAATGTCCAAATTTCCCTGTTATTTTGCAGCTTAAAAATAAAACCCACCCAGCCGCATGCAAAATTAGTCACTGGCATACAGTTTCTCTCTAATAAATACATTTTTAGCAGCTTTCTTTGGGCTTGCAATTTTTGAGCCAAAAATGGCACTGCAAAATTCACAACATTGCAGGATTAATGGATAAGGAAGGGCCGTTTATATGATTGGATCCCAGAAATGTTCCACATAGAGTCTTGCTGAATCCATTCTTTCCTTGATGATCCCAAATGTAGTGGATCACCAATTAGGGCCACTGTTGCAGAGGATTTGTCACATAGGGGAAGGGTCAGGATGGAGCCAAATCCGAACTATGCCAAGGAGAAAAGAGTAAAACATCAGATTAACATTCCCCAAAAGTTTGCTATCTTAGCTAGCTTTGCACACTGTATTTCCACCTTTTGGAATTAACGAAGGTCATCAAGACCTATTGTCTCAGGAAACGGCTGCAGAACGGGCGCAAAGGATTTTAAAGATTAACATTGCAAAGGAACCAGAACTCTTTTTATCTTATAGACTTATAGACAATGAATTAGAAAAAAAATCATGGTCGTCTGATTTTGTATATGGTAACTGCTGCAAGATTATTGTATGCACAACACTGGAAAATAATGAAATCCCCACGGTGGAGGAATGAATTGCGAAAATGTCAGAATTTGCAGAAATGGCAAAACCGACCTGTCTGGTCAGGGGGAAAAAACAAACACTTTTCTGAAGGACTGGAAACCTTATTAGGTTTTGTCTTCTCTTTTTTCATTTCTAGCCTTCCTTCCTTCCTTCCTTCCTTCCTTCCTTCCTTCCTTCCTTCCTTCCTTCCTTCCTTCCTTCCTTCCTTCCTTCCTCTTCCCCTTTTTCCCTTTTTCCCTTTTTCCCTTTTTCCATTTTTCCATTTTTCCATTTTTCCATTTTTCCATTTTGATTTGATTTTTATTCTCTGAAAATTTTTCAATAAATATACATTTTTAAAAAATTATAAAGGAAATCTCTGCAGAACATAATCGGAGATGCCCCCTATTTCACGTTGGGATGGTTTATATTGGAAGAAGGTTGCCTCAGCCCATTAGGATTATTATTATCGGTTAAGAGGGAGCTCAAATGAAGACAGAAGCATTGCACCATCACGCTGCAAGCTCTGCTCCGTTGGCACGTGCGTCGTAACGTTGCACACGTGTCCGACAGGGACAGAGCTTGGAGTGCGAGACTGTGATCCTGCTTTTGTCATTTTGACCCCTTTGGCGACCTCCCTCTGCTATCAATGGTTTGCAAGTGCAGTTTTGACCCTGGGTGCAAAACTGAAGCACACACCTTGTAGAGTTGGCCTAAGAACTGGAGTCGTAAATCAATCAGTCAATCAATCAATCACAGCTGCACAAACTAAATCAATCAATGGAGAAATTATTCAATTCATCACCTGAGGATTATCCTATAAAGAAAATGGAATGTTCGTAAGCTGTAAATGGAACAAAACTTTAGGCTGGGCCCTTTTTCCTTTTTTGTTTTCTTCCTTATTTGGTGAATTACAGAAACCCCCCCCCCCAGATAAAATATTAATAATCACTGTGATGTACACTTTTTATTTTAGATGATCGTCACAGCCCCTTTCTCTACAGGGACCTCTGCACATCACACAAAGGCCTGGGGCAGCGTCTCATTGATCACGGATGATTGAATCCGTGTCCAGGGGCCGTGTGGGTGGAGCCACACCCCAAAGTAGGCGGGGCTGTGATGCTACCCAAGGATGGGACTTGGATTTTCCAATTTTTTTCTGGTTCTTTTGCGGGGAGGAAATGGATTTCTTTTTCAAAAAATGTTTGAAGCCCCTTTTCAGGCCCATGCTGAACGGTGCATTTCCTCTCCCGCAAACAGGAAACTGCATGGTCGTTTTCCCACCGGGGTGCTGCTGAAATCCGGAGGTGCGCTCCAAAGGGGTCCCACAGACAAGAAAGAAAGGGCCCCGCCTGCTCTCCAGCTGATCAAAAAGGATCCAGTTAGAATCCTTGAGTGAGGAAGGAAAAGGATGGGGCATCGCTTGAACAAAGCCGCTTCATGAAGGCCTATAGCAGGGGTGGGCAACGTCAGGCCCGTGGGCCGTATAAGGCCCACGGGGCTCCCGCCTAAGGCCCGCAGGGCTCCCACCCGCAAACCCCGCCCCTTCCACGTGATTGGCTCCCGCCTGCAAACCCCGCCCCCCAGTGCTTGTGATTGGCTCCCGCCCGCAAACTCCCGCCCCAGGTCTGCGGAAATCCCAGAAGCCCCGCCCCCCACCCCCCAGTCCCCGGTTATAAATATCCAAATGGCCCTTGGCAGAAAAAAGGTTCCCCACCCGTGACGTAGAGGAATAGTCTTTCTCCCTATTAAGGACCACATTCCTTGAACATATCTGATGGGTGGGGCCAAGAAAAAGGGGTGGGGCCAGCAGCAAAAGGGGCGGGGACCCCCATTGCAGAACACCCACCCACACACCCAGTGCCTCTCTTTCTGCCAGGCACCCAGCTGCAGAGAAGCAACAAAGAAGCAAAAAGCTCCCTTGGGGGAGTTGGGCGGTGATAAATCCAATAAATAATAATAATAATAACAAAGAGGATTGAGTCATACCCTTGGAAAAGATCTAAGAGGTCATCTAGTCTACCCCCTGCTCCCTGCAGGATCCACCAGAGCATCTCGGACAGATGACCAGACAGCCTGGGTTCAAAAGGCCTCCCGGCTCCCTATTTCTCCCCTGAGAGGTTTGAACTGATCTCTTGCAGCAGGTTTTGAAATTGAACCAAAACCTAAACGTTTCTCAAACCTGGCCTAGAATGCGGTGGATTTTCCCTCAATTTAGATCTTCAAAAAGAGATCTGGCAGCCATGCCAAGGATCTCAGTTTCTGAAACTCGCAGCTTTGGTCAAGGTGAACTATGCTGACACAACACTTTTTCACCTAATGCCTGAATTAAAAAAGTTTCCGAGTTTTGGAGTTGTGATTCCTGTTTTTTAATCATTAATTTTAATCTACACATCACAAGGATCCCCAAACCTTGTGGCCCCCCTTAGAATGACAAAGGAGTTTGCGTGGAAGTCTCTGACTGCGGCTAACGTTGGGGAAGACATAAATATACCACTTACTTACAACAATTCGATTTCAATTAATAAATAACTCAGGGGTTGTCAAACTTTGCAGCACAGCAACGAGCTCGTGCCGGCAAAACAAACTTCAGGGTGATTTTGACAGCGACCCAGTTTGCCGATATGTATAAAAAAGGGGTGGGGCTTCACTCACACGGGCACAGCTGCCATCTTGACTTTTTTGACCCTTTCACAGATGCCCCTGACCCCAAGGTGTCCCAACCCACAGTTTGAGACTTCAGATATGGGTAATGGTGTGTTTCGTTTTTCGGTGGGCAGCAAGTTTATCAATCCCTTCCTCTACTCCAGTGTTTCTCAACCTCAGCCACTTTAAGATGGGTGGGGAATTCTGGGAGTTGAAGTCCACCCATCTTAAAGTGGCTGAGGTTGAGAAACACTGCTCTACTCACTTTCCTCCAACACAAAAAAGCAAAATGTCCAGGTTGTTTCCCTGTTGAATGAGCACCCAACGGCTCCAATGAGCAGATCATTGCCAGGAGGGGGTGCACTGTCCTGTGAGTGCAAAGTGTTTTCTTTAGAACAAAATCAAGAAGGAGGAAAGAACACGGCCCAGGAAGTGCATTTTGGCAGCCAAGCTTGCAGTTTTTAAATTCAACTGTTCTGGGGACCTCTAAGACACCCAGGAGGGAGAGGCAACGTGAGAGGCTGGAATGGGTGGGCTCCCATCTGGGGTCTGTCTCGGGGGGCCTGCGGGGGAGCCGTTAAGTGGGGACATCTCTGCTTTCCGCCTCCCACTTTGTCCCTTATTTCTAGCAAGAGACAGACAGACAGACAGACGGAGATGGGTCATCTCTCTCTATATCTGCATCTTTGCCTTCTAACTTTAGTGGTGTCAACTGGGACTGCCAAGGGGGCGGTCCAACAAGTCAAGATGGCAGCAGCAATGATGCAAACAAAACTCCGCCCATTTTTTATGCACGTGGCTTTGATTGCATCAAAAAAAAAAACGCTGGAGCTTTGATTGCATTGTTGTGGCCGTCACCTGGACTTTTAAACACACACAGGTCGTCCTCATTTAGTGCCTACATTTGGGACCGGCAACTCGGTCGTTAAGTGAAGCGGTCGCTAAGCGAAACCCCACCTGTGCTTACGATCTGACCTCAGCTTTCCTTTCTGTACAGACCTGTGAAGGTCGTCAAGGTGAGGATGGGTGGCAAAGTTACCGTTTCATCAGCATTGGAATGGCGAACAGTCGCTAAATGAGGCGGTCGCTAAACGAGGACTACTTGGTGAATTGCAAAGGGGGCCTGGCCTGGCTGCAACTTGCTGGGTGTCAGCTGCTGTAACGGAGCCACTCTGCGTCCCCCCTCCCAACCCAAATTCTAATTGCATGTTGCAATCTAAACAGTTTGGGATTGCCCTGGTTTTGAAAAACGGGGTTTTCTCCACAAAGGAGGACCACGTTAGCAGATCGAAGCCTTTGGTCTGCTTTTGTCTAACCACAAGCAGAGAACCACAAGTGGCTGCATGCGCTGGGCAGTCGTAGGCTGTGGGCCAGAACAGCAGCCCGCTCTCTTAGTCACCCTCCTTCAACACTTATTCCAGTTCAGACCAGGCGCCTCCCTCTGTCTGTGAGTCACTTGAAAGCTACCGCAGGGCTCTGACTGTCCCCTGTTCGAGACTGTCGCTGGGGTGAACACATTCCCCAACCTTTTATTCTTTCCTGTGGCCAGCTGCAAAAATAAGCCGTCACGTGCGGGGATCCAAGCTGGGCATAGATCCCCCTGTGTCAAACCTCGCCAAGCCACCCTGCAGGAAATTAATGTTTCCCATTACCTTTCTCAAGAATGACCTTTAATTTTTGCCATCTTTCCTGTAGTACCTTGAGGCCTGCATAACTGTAGGAAAGAAAATGGCCTTTAAAAAATTGAGGGTGTGGGGGGGTGGGGGGAAGAGATGGACCATCCTCTTTTCTGTCCCAACAGACCAAATTAGAGATTTTTGTGCAATGACCCAGCATTTTCCTTCTTTGGGCTTGAATTTCCAGGCTTCTGCTTTCATTGTTGCTTGTTAAAAAGAAGGGCTCCAGAAGGGCTTAAATATGATCAATAATAGCAAGAAAATTCCTGCTTCTTGCATTCAGAACAAAGACCCTGTTCTCACAACAAACTTCATGGGATCAATGGGAGTGGGGAGTTACTATACTGTGGAAATGCCCAAAAGGGGTGAATTTACTCAGTAAATAACTCCCAGGGGTTTAAATTTAAGCCCTGGCCATACACAGGGTGAAAGTAACTTTCCCAAGGTAATTGTGGGGTGAGTCTTTGCACCAGTCTTCCAGCATAAGAGTTGGGGAGAAAGAGCGGCTGAAAAAAACGAAGCCTCTCTGGCTATGGAACTCACTGGCAAGGTCTCTCCCAAACTCCGATTGGCTACAGTGTCCAAGCCACACCTCCTGCTTCCTTTCTGGCCAATAGGGAAAATTGTGCATAGTTTCAGTTGCCTTTGTCTATTTTTGATGCCCATTTCCATAATATTTGCATTCTTAGAGCATTTATCCTTAATTTAATTTGGCTACGCTATCCCCATGCATATATATTTCTGCATGCGCTTTCTGAGTGGCAAACAGCATCACAGCGGTCTGGAAAAGACAGATATTGGGAATAATGAGCAAGCACTGAAAAGCAAACGGCATGAATTTTTCCCCTGCCTGTACCAAAAAGTCATGACACAAAAGGAAACGAGGATGGGGAGGGAAGAGGAACAAAGAAGCTCAGACAATAGTTGTTCCAGTCAAACCAGAATTTCTTGCAATGTCAAGTTGAAAGTTGGTCAGGGAATGGAGAAGGTTGAAGATGGTACAAGCCATGATGATGTTGCATCCACCGTTTGTGCAATGATGTCCCACCTGACTTGTGCCCCCCTCCCAGTGTGAATTCTCATAGTTGAAGATCTTCACTGTGAAAGGTGCAAAGAGAGAAACATTGACTACTGAGAAATAACAGAGTTTAAGGCAACAATTTCTTTAAGGACAATCCTGCTTTATAAGTAAAGATACACACTTGGATCACATCTTCATTTCATTTTCTTATACAATATATGTGGATCACTGGGATTTGCTCTTTATTATTCAGACTTTATTACTTAAGTGTACCTGCTATTTCCCTTATGAAACTGATGTTGAGAATCAGATAAAATTAGGCAAATTTCAAGATGGTTAAAAAGTTTTCAATAAAGGAAAAAGCCATCTGGTTAAAAAAAGTAAAAATAAAGATGTACAAAGTATTACGCCCCCTCCCAATTTATTTCTAAACAGTTGTGTCCATAGGGGGTCAAAACATCAAGCCAGCAGCCATGGCGCATGATCGAAGTATTTGCAGCCCCGGTTTTGAAAGCTTCTCCCTTCCACACCCTGAATCTCCTATGACTGGGCAGATCAAAAGGTTACAAACAGATTTTTTTTCAAAATCAAATCTGCATTTCATGCTAGAATTATCTAGGAACAAAATTTCAGAAACTAGGAATGTTGGTATGTGGTCTTTTCCCTGTGTGGAAGGAAGTCAGTTAAATAGGATATTTATTTATTTTTTATTTATTGTTTAATTTATATCACCGCCCATCTCCCCCCACAAGGGGACTCTGGGCGGTCTACAACAAAATTGATTAATTAAAAGCATATAAAATACAATACATTATTCCAATTTAATTAAATATAAATAAATAAATATATAAAATCCAAGAGGTTATGTTATTGTTTAAAGGAACTCTATAGTGCCAGCCACCTCCAAGAGGAGCTATTACCCCCCCCACCCCCATCCCAGGCGAGGTGGCAGAGCCAGGTCTTCAATTGCTTTCGGAAGGTCAGGAGTGTGGGGGCCTGCCTCACCTCCAGGGGGAGAATGTTCCAAAGGGCGGGTGCCACTGCCGAGAAGGCTCGCCTTCTTAATTAATTAATTAATTAAGATATGATCTTAATGGCATGAAATGAACTCAAGAGAAAGAAAAACAACTGGAAGAAAAGAAGGAAGGGAGGAAGGGAGGAAGGGAGGGAGGGAGGGAGGGAGGGAGGGAGGGAGGGAGGGAGGAAGGAAGGAAGGAAGGAAGGAAGGAAGGAAGGAAGGAAGGAAGGAAAGGAGGAAGAAAGGGGAAGGAAGGAGGGAAGGAGGGAAGGAAGGATCGAAGGAAGGAAGGAAGGAGAAATGGAGGGAGGGAAGGAAGGAAGGAAGAAAGGAAGGAAAGGAGGAAGAAAGGGGAAGGAAGGAGGGAAGGAGGGAAGGAAGGAAGGAAGGAAGGAAGGAGAAATGGAGGGAGGGAAGAAGGAAGGAAGGAAGGAGAAATGGAGGGAGGGAAGAAGGAAGGAAGGAAGGAGAAATGGAGGGAGGGAAGAAGGAAGGAAGGAAGGATAGTCTGAACCACATTATGCTGAACCATGAAGAATCCACCTTGTTTTAGGTGGGCTTAGAATGGTATATGAACCTTCCAGTGTCACAAACTCACTTTGCTTCTTTCTCCTGGAGTCTCTACCACTGCAATCCCCAATAAGGTGCCTGTGGGCACCCACTTGCCCCTAACCATTTCCTTGGCTAGGCTCTCTGATCCTCCAGAAGTTTAATGTTGTTTTGGATTCTTGGGGTTAAAAAAAGGAAAGGAAAGTCATGATGTTGCAAGATAAAGCATCCAGTACAGCTTCCTCTTGGTTTCAAGGAACCCTTCTAGGCCCACAAAAGTCCCACTAACGTAGGTGGTCGAATCCCATATTTTGTCCAATCCAAACAGATGCTTGTTCAGACAACTATATTTGGGGGCGTAAGGGGTCTAATGGCCGAGACCCCCAGACCTCCCAGACCAACGTCCGTTTTGCTGCAGTGGCCACCCAAATGCCCCCTGGAGACCCCCAAACCATCTTCCTGCTCTGCTTCCCAAAGTAGTAGACCTACCTCTAACCTTGGAGATAATATATGCTCAGTGCCATTAGTCACAGTCCTACAGACTTGTCCTCTGTTAATTGGTCCATTCCCCTTGGAAAGCCACTTCACTTGGCATCCATCCATACCTCTTGTGGCCATGAGTTCCACTGCCCTGGGCGAAGAGGCTCTTCCATTTGTCCATCCACAGTCATCTACCGTTCCTCAGATGACCCTTGGCTTCTTCTAGGCAGCGAGATACAGTATATGTCTCTCCCCCCTTTCATGCTCATTCTCAGTTAATTTTCTCCCAAGGTCAAGAGTCCCAAACATTGTCGGCTGTTCTCATAAGGAAGCTAGATGGGAGTCAGCAAGATCAGCCTTGCTCCATCCCAGTGGAGGTATGCGCATGCAACACCACAGCACAAGTCCAGAGGCTTGATTTGATTACGTGCCATCAAGTCAGTGTTGGCTCCTAGCGACCACATAGACAGGTTTTCTCCATGACACTCTTTGAGGATGCCCTGTCCCCAACCTGGTCCTTCAGGCCTCCCGACCGTGCCCCCATCGCCACTGAAACTGAGTCCATCCCCCTTGCTGCTGGTCGTCTTCTTCTTCTCCTTCTTCCCATTGATTCATTGATTATGTGCCATAAAGTTAGTGTCGATTTTTAGCAGTCACATAGATAGATTTCCTCCAGGAGGATCTGTCCCAACTGATCTTTCAGGTCTTCCAACGGTGCCCCCATCGCTATTGTAACTGAGTCCTCTTCTGCCGGTCGTCCTCTTCTTCTCTTTCCTTCCACCTTTCCCAGCATCAGAGCCTCCTCCAGAGAGCTGGGTCTTTGCATAATGTGACCAAAACATAATAATTTGATCATTGGTCATTGGTGCCTCAAGTGAGTTGATTTGTTCGATGATCCATTGGTTTGTCTTCTTGGCCATCCATGGTATTCTCAGGCGTCTTCTCCAACACCAAAGTTCAAAAACATCAATATTCTTCCTATCCTGCTTCTTTAAAGCCCAACTTTCACTTCCATAGAGGGTCACAGGGAGTACCATGGCTTGCACGATTATGATCTTTGTGCAGCTGGGGTTGCCATGTTGACTTTTTTGACCCACCTGCAGATGCCCCTGGGAGCTGGCCCAGAAGTACCAGTTTTCCGCGATCCCAGCTTTATGAAATGTCCTCCCTTGGAAGTGTGGCTTGGTCTTTTTTGTTGTTGTTCAGTCGTTTAGTCGTGTCCGACTCTTCGTGACCTCATGGACCATAGCACGCCAGGCCTTCCTGTCCTCCACTGTCTCTCGGAGTTTACTCAAATTCATGTTCATTACATCGGTGATGCTATCTAACCATCCTCTGCCGTCCCCTTCTCCTTTTGCCTTCAGTCTTTCCCTGCATCGGGGTCTTTTCCAGGGAGTCCTCTCTTCTTGGTCTTTCCAACACCCTATTCTAGAATTTAGTTTATGCAGTGTTTAGACATGAATATATCTTCCCAACTATTTATGAGTTTGGTTGATGATATTACTAACAATATTGTTTCTGTTTTTTTTTATCCATTCAATCGTGTCCGATTCTTGGAGACTGCCTGGACAAGTCCCTGCAGTTTTCTTGGCAAGGTATTTCAGAAGTGGTTTGCAATTGCCTCCTTCCTAGGGCTGAGAGAAAGTGACTGGCCCAAGGTCACCCAGCTGGCTTCATGCCTAAGGTAGGACTCGAACGCAGGTCTCCCAGTTTCTAGCCTGGTGCCTTCACCACTACACCAAACTGGCTCTCCTATTATTATTAATACCATAATATTAACCCATAATCATTATTAATATTGTTAATATCATTATAGGGATGCCATAATATAATTAACACCATTATATTAATAACAATATTATTAATATTATTGTTAGTAGTATAATTATTAAAATATTAAAATCGAATCAAACTTTATGAGACTCATTGACTAGAAATAATGTTAGTATCATTAACCAAATGGATATTGGTGAATACTATTATTATGATATGAGCGCTTTTTTTCATATTACTTTCTACGTTATGATCATGATGATGTTATTACCGTGGATGTTTTCATTGGTTTATTGTCGTTTATTGCTTAATGTGGATGTCTTAATTGTTGATCCGTGACTGGAAGCCATGGGGGTCCTTGCCAGATTTGGTAGTACACAAATGGAATAAATAAAATGGAAAATAAAAAATACACAATTAATCAAGCTACCAGCTGCACAATCTATCGGAGAAGGGCCGGCCCAGAGCAAAATCATCCACCTAATTATGGAAATCCTATCTAAGTGTGGGAGGCATGATGTGTGCCTCAAAGCCCCTCCATACATTTGCCACTCTGTAATTTTAATGTGACATTGTGACCTGGGCTAGCCTGTTTGGGCTTCTCAGCTCTGCTGGTTTACCACGTAGCTTCTGATGTTCTTCTCCATAACGGGGGCAGCCGGGCGTCTGGATAGTTTGGACACCCGAAACTAAATGGGATGGAGGAACAAAAAGAAAGAACAGCTGGTCAGAAAACACACACACAAAAATTTATTTTCAGGCCCGGTTGGAAGATATTGTTGATTATTTTTATTTATTTATTCAGTTTTGCCACCGCCCATCTCCCCCCAAGGGGGAGACTCTGGGCGGTTTACAATAAAGATAAAAACATTAAAATACCATAACCATAATTAAATGGTTCAAATACAAATACAATATAAATATAAATATAGTATGAAATCCAGATGACGATGATAGTTGTGGTACCGTTAAGTATCTCTAAAGGGCCATTTTAGGGGACCAGCCATCCCCAGGAGTGGTTGTTAGGCAAGGTGGCAAAGCCAGACTTTCAGTTGTTTTCGGAAGGTCACCAGAGATGGAATCTGTCTTATCTCTGGGGGAAGAGTATTCCACAGTGCGGGAGCCACTGCAGAGAAGGCCCGCCTCCTGGACCCCGCCAGATGGAATTCTCTTGCAGACGGGGTCCGTAGCATGCCCTCTGCATGATCGGGTGGGGCGGGTTGATGCAATGGGGACGAGGCGGTCCCTCAGATACCCTGGACCCATGCTATGAGGGGCTTTAATAACCAACATCTTGAATTGCACCCGGAAGCAGACTGGTACCCAATGGAGCTCGCGGAGCAATGGTGGAGCATGTGCCAATCTAGAGGCATTTTGTTGATAAGAAGGATCCTGTACAGGGTACAGGATGCTCAAAAGGCAGGACAAGCCTCTCCCACCCATTGTAGAATAATCATAAAGCTGGAAGGGACCTTGAGGTCTTCTAGACCAACCCCCTGCCCATTGCAGGAATCTACTCCTGCAGCATCCTGATTGATTGATGGCCGTCCAGTCTCCGTTTAAGTACTTCCAGTGAAGAAGACTCCGCCTTGCTTTCTGTATCAGCTCTAAACGGTTTTGCCCCCTCTTCGATCTGATATTGCCATGGTCTGTGGGACTGACCTTGGGAGAAGAAGGAGGAAGAGCCGCAGACCAGACAACCATCGTGCAAAAGGTATCTCAGCCCACAGAAGGAAAAGGGGCGTGGGAAGCATCCCAGAAGGGACCCTCCTGAGTTTTCCAGAGAGTAAAAAAAAAAGGAGGGGAGAAACGCTTTGAGTCTTGCACGATTCTGTTAATGTAGGTAAAGGTTTTCCCCTGCACAGTTGTGTCCGACCCTAGGGGCCTGTGCTCAGCTCCGTTTGTTAGCCGAAGAGCCAGCGGTGTCCGAAGATGCTTCCACGGTCATGTGGCCGGCATGACGCGCACGGAACGCTGTTACCTACCCACCGAAATGGTACCTATTCATCTACTTGCATTTGCATGCTTTCGAATTGCTAGGTTGACAAGAGCTGGGGCGAGTGCGGGAGCTCACTCCGTCACGCGGTGCTCGGGTCTCGAACCGCCAACCTTCCGATCGACAAGCCTGGCAGAGTTAGTGCTTCTTGTCTGGACTACCTCGCAGGGTTATCAGATATCCCTTCAGATTCATGAAGACCGCTCTCCTGTCTCCTCCTGGTTTGAAGTTTTCTCTTGGGATTTAATCAAAGCATCAAAAGCCTGTGGAGGACAGGAGAGAGAACTATGCAGCGCAAGGCAGGAGAGTCACACAAACACACCCTTGGCCATCGATCACTACATCGCTGCACATGCCCAACGCACTGACCCAAGCAGCCACCTTTCAGCCTGGCCTATTGAGCAGGCCAAGCTAATTCATGGTGTCATAGAACCCTGCAACCTTGACTTCATGAGGGAACCGTGGCCCGGTTAACCCTGGCTTAGCATGCTGGGTCAACACAGCCAAGAAAGGCAGGAATGCCCCACTCCAATGATGAGCATTCTTCTCCCTGGGAAGAAATCTGCAAAAGAGTGTCTCTTGGGCCAGACTGCGCGAGAAAAGGGTACAGAGATGGTCGCCGTGCATAGCTCAACCCTTGTATTAGGAGACGCCCCACATTGACTTCTGCAGGCAAAACACCTCCTTCACCATGCCATAGATTGGAACGGCGTTTCTCAACCTTGGCAACTTTAAGATGGGTGGACTTCAACTCCCAGAATTCCCCAGCCAGCAAAGCTGAAGTCCACCCATCTTAAAATTGCCAAGGTTGAGCAACACTGGATTGGAAGAATGCCTAAAACTGTTTTGGGATGAATTTTTGGACTTCCTTGTCCCTATTGTCTACTGCAGGAAAAGAGACTCTAGAACTAAGCTTGATTGAGATAGGCACGCTGGCTGGGGGATTCTGGGAGTTGAAGTCCACACGTCTTAAACTTGCTGAGGTTGAGAAACACTGGGTTCTAGTAATGCAATCTTGCAAGTCTGTTTGTGCTTTTTCTTCTCCCCTCTTATACCCCCCCTTGAGTCAGGGAGGGGCCAGTCAGAGCCTCTTCCTAGTACCACCTCCTTTTCCAGGGCTTAAAAGATGCTTCTGAACGTTTCCTCCATTGCTCTCTACACTTACTCTCTTTCGTAGATGCCCATTGCTAAAGAGAATGATGGCAGAACGACAAAACGGGTGTTGTGACATCATGATGCGAGCTCCATCCTTTTGTGTGCGCATTGTGATGTTGCAACGCAAGTACGTAAGAACCGGCTTCTATTGCAACATTGTGATGCACATGTACAGGTAGTCCTTGACTTACGACCACAATTGGGACTGGAATTTCCATTGTAAGTCATTGTGGTCGTAAGTCGAGTCACCACGTGACCTGATTTTACGACCATTCATATGGCGGTTGTTAAGTGAATCCAGCTTCCTCAATGGGCATTTTTTGCTGGAAAACGGCAAAAAAAAATCACAAAATGCAAAATCACGTGACCACAGGACACTGCAACTGGTCGTAAATGCGAGCCGGTTGCCAAGCGTCCAAAATGTGATCATGTGACCGCGGGGTGGTGGTGCAATATTTTGCAATGCTCGGAAGTGCTTTACAGGCCGTAAAGCACCCATTCCGAGGTTGTCATAACTTTGGACTGTCGTTAAATGAACGGTCGTAAGTTGAGGACTACCGGTAATCACTTTCCCTCCCTTGATTCCTCTGTGGACATTTCTGCTCTGTCTACTGGGATGGCTAACCACGTTCCAGCAGACATTTTGCCCATCTTCTGAGATCTTCTGGAGAAGCTTCTGAAGCTCACATATCTGTGTGCAAAGTGGTTCTGCAGAAAATCCAGCCGCCCTAATATTCAGCTGTTTCTTCTTCAGCCAAATGGTCTCAGGATAGGTGGTCTTCTTTAGATAAGCATCTTTGTTCTAAGAATGGCCAAGCATTTGTGAGCGTGTACAGTAAAAGCTTGATTTAACAGATTCCCCAGTTAACCAGCCTTGGATTCAATAGACCAAATTTCTTTTCAGATATTACCCTAAAATAGCGGATCAATGCAATGCATGCAAACAAGATAGTTAAATCTATGTTAATTTGATTTTATTTTGAGAACATCTGCAGAAAAGTATATCATTGGCATCACTATGCAAAATATGTGTCTATTATGGAATTTGCATCATGAGATCACCACAAGAATGACTTAAAGGGATGCAGATTACATACTTCCGTGTTTAATGGACTGTCTGAAATAACAGACACCCCCTACCTGCAACTAGTCTGTTAAATCAACATTTTACTGTACTAATACCTAGGGGAAAATATCAATCATTAAAGAATGAACCATGGTAAGATGAGCCTGGGGATATGGGGAAGAGCAGAGGGCAATTCCGAGTAGCTCCAGAAAGAGTGAAGCGGCTGGGCCAAAGCCGAAAGGACGCTCAGTTGTGGATGTGTCTGGAAGTGGAAGGAAAGTCCGATGCTGTAAAGAACAATATTGCATAGGAACCTGGAATGTAAGATCTATGAATCAAGGTAAGCTGGATGTGGTCAAACATGAGATGACAAGATTGAACATCGACATATTGGGAATCAGCGAACTAAAATGGACAGGAATGGGCGAATTTAATTCAGGAGACCATTATATATACTACTGTGGGCAAGAATCCCTTAGAAGAAATGGAGTAGCTCTCATAGTCAATAAAAGAGTGGGAAAGGCAGTACTGGGGTACAACCTCAAAAACGACAGAATGCTTTCAGTTCGAATCCAAGGCAAACCATTCAACATCACAGTGATCCAAGTCTATGCCCCAACCACTGATGCCGAAGAAGCTGAAGTTGACCGGTTCTATAAAGACCTACAACACCTTCTAGAACTAACACCAAAAAAAGATGTCCTTTTCATCATAGGGGACTGGAATGCTAAGGTAGGAAGTCAAAAAATAACCGGAATAACAGGCAAGTTCGGCCTCGGAGTACAAAATGAAGCAGGGCAAAGGCTAATAGAGTTTTGTCAAGAGAACACGCTGGTCATAGTAAACACTCTTTTCCAACAACACAAGAGACGACTCTACACATGGACATCACCAGATGGTCAATACCGAAATCAGATTGATCATATACTTTGCAGCCAAAGATGGAGAAGCTCTATACAATCAGCAAAAACAAGACTTGGAGCTGACTGTGGCTCAGATCATGAGCTTCTTATCGCAAAATTTAGGCTTAAATTGAAGAACATAGAGAAAACCACTAGACCAATCAGGTATGACCTAACTCATATCCCTTATGAATATACAGTGGAGGTGAGGAATAGATTTAAAGGATTAGACCTGGTAGACAGAGTGCCTGAAGAACTATGGATGGAGGTTCGTAACATTGTACAGGAGGCAGCAACTAAAACCATCCCAAAGAAAAAGAAAGGCAAGAAAGCAAAGTGGGTGACTGATGAGGCTTTACAAATAGCTGAGGAAAGAAGGGAAGCAAAAGGCAAGGGAGAAAGGGAAAGATATAAACAACTGAATGCAGAATTCCAGAGAATAGCAAGGAGAGATAAGAAGGCCTTCTTAAATGAACAATGCAAAGAAATCGAGGAAAACAATAGAATGGGGAAGACTAGAGATCTCTTCAAGAAAATCAGAGATATCAAGGGAACGTTTTGTGCAAAGATGGGCATGATAAAGGCCAAAACAGCAGGGACCTAACAGAAGCAGAAGAGATTAAGAAGAGGTGGCAAGAATACACAGAAGAACTATACAAGAAAGATCTTAATATCCCTGATAAATACGATGGTGTGGTCACTGACCTTGAGCCGGACATCCTAGAGAGTGAAGTCAAGTGGGCCTTAGGAAGCATTACTAACAACAAAGCTAGCAGAGAAGACAGTATCCCAGCTATTTAAAATCCTAAAAGATGATGCTGTTAAAGTGCTGCACTCAATATGCCAACAAATTTGGAAAACTCAACAGTGGCCACAGGATTGGAAAAGGTCAGTTTACGTTCCAATTCCAAAGAAAGGCAATGCCAAAGAATGTTCAAACTACCGTACAATTGCGCTCATTTCACATGCTAGCAAGGTTATGCTCAAAATCCTACAAGCTAGGCTTCAGCAGTATGTGAACCGAGAACTACCAGAAGTGCAAGCTGGGTTTCGAAGAGGCAGAGGAACTAGAGATCAGATTGCCAACATTCGCTGGATCATGGAAAAAGCAAGAGAGTTCCAGAAAAACATCTACTTCTGCTTCATTGACTACGCTAAAGCCTTTGATTG
The DNA here is from genome assembly GCA_023362775.1 of Charina bottae. Taxonomy (NCBI): domain Eukaryota; kingdom Metazoa; phylum Chordata; class Lepidosauria; order Squamata; family Charinaidae; genus Charina; species Charina bottae. Next base: position 23,885 of record JALMGJ010000191.1, on the reverse strand, counting down.
TGTGGATCACAACAAACTGTGGCAAATTCTTAAAGAGATGGGAGTACCAGACCACCTTACCTGTCTCCTGAGAAACCTGTATGTGGGTCAAGAAGCAACAGTTAGAACTGGACATGGAACAATCGACTGGTTCAAAATTGGGAAAGGAGTACGACAAGGCTGTATATTATCACCCTGCTTATTTAACTTATATGCAGAGTACATCATGAGAAATGCCGGGATGGATGAATCACAAGCCGGAGTTAAGATTGCCGGGAGAAATATCAACAACCTCAGATATGCAGACGATACCACCCTAATGGCAGAAAGTGAAGAGGAACTAAAGAGCCTCTTGATGAGGGTGACAGAGGAGAGTGCAAAAGCTGGCTTGAAACTCAACATTAAAAAGACTCAGATCATGGCATCTGGTCCCATCACCTCCTGGCAAATAGAAGGGGAAGAAATGGAAGCAGTGACAGATTTTATTTTCTTGGGCTCCAAGATCACCGCAGACGGTGACTGCAGCCATGAAATTAAAAGACGCTTGCTCCTTGGGAGGAAAGCTATGGCAAACCTAGACAGCATATTAAAAAGCAGAGACATCACCTTGCCGACAAAGGTCCATATAGTTAAAGCTATGGTTTTTCCAGTAGTAATGTATGGCTGTGAGAGTTGGACCATAAGGAAGGCTGAGCGCCGAAGAATTGATGCTTTCGAACTGTGGTGCTGGAGAAGACTCTTGAGAGTCCCTTGGACTGCAAGGAGGTCAAACCAGTCAATCCTAAAGGAAATCAACCCTGACTGCTCATTGGAAGGACAGATGCTGAAGCTGAAGCTCAAATACTTTGGCCACCTAATGCGAAGAGAGGACTCACTGGAAAAGATCCTGATGCTGGGAAAGACTGAAGGCAAAAGGAGAAGGGGACGGCAGAGGATGAGATGGTTAGATAGCATCACCGATGTAATGAACATGAATTTGAGTAAACTCCGAGAGACAGTGGAGGACAGGAAGGCCTGGCGTGCTATGGTCCATGAGGTCACAAAGTCGGACACGACTAAACGACTGAACAACAAAACAACAAGATGAGCCAAAGGTCCCCCGGTATCTCCAAACCCTGGAGACTCACAGCCCAAGGGGGGTCTGGGTTGTACCTGACATCAAGCCATGGCTGGATGAATAAACCACAATAGCTGGCTTCACACAACATAGCTAAGGCAAAACCAACGAAACCACACAGTGCCTTGGTTGTTTTCTGCACCAGGCCAATAACCTTATTTGTACATGGTGCTAAAACAAAAACTGTGGCTTGCAAAAGCACAGCTACAGTACATTAGCCCCATTAAAGCTTAATGTGAAGTGGAAATTCCACCTCTGGAATTTCTGGCCCTGGTTTCTGCAGCCATGGAAAAGAGGTCATGACCAGCTTCCCTTGATGGACCTCAATTTTCTAGGCAGGTTGAAATGGGAGGTCAGAGTTCACCACCCAGAATAGACCATCCATGCTCTCTGTCAGCACTGCCCTCTGTGAAGAGGAGACAGATGGTTTCCACCCCTCCTGTTGACCAACAAGTCCACCAGCTAAGCTTGGAATCTTCCAGCCACTGTCTGAACCCCAACAATCATTCTTGGCAGTTCTTCTTTATACAGTTGCAATCGAAATTATTCAACCCCCGTTGCAAATCAGGTTTATTGTCAAAATGTACAAACTTTTAGCTGTTTGCAATGAACAAATCAAACAAAAGCAATTGAAATAGCTCAACCCAACGAATGCTTCAGGTGGTTTTCCCAAATTCAACTGAAAATGCAACTTATAATGACTATAATTTCGATTGCAACTGTAGGTCAGCAGCGGGAAGGCCTTCAGTGACTTGGCACCGTTCCAAGGCTCAGTGGTGGAAGACATGATGTTCTCCAAGTGAAAGCTCCTGGATTCAATCCCTAACATCTCCAGATACGGTGAAAAAGACCACCCTCTGTCTGAAACCTTGGCGTCTGATGGCTTCTGAATATTGTCTCTTCTTTGAAGAAGCCTGAGGGCTAGCATCTTAGTACTTTTTAACGGAGGAACGGTAGCGTCATCTCTTGAAGCTCTGAATATCGGCTGAGATCCCGTTCCAGAAAATGTTCTGCAATTGCAGGGAATGTGTATAATAAAGAGCGATACCTCTTCATCTGCATTATCTCAGGAGAACGTTTCCTGCTTTTGTTTGGTGAACAAGGTGCCTGGAACATCTCCTTTCTCTCTCAGTCCCAGCACCCGAGACGCTCCCTTCCCATCGGCCACTTCTCACTAGCTGTCACCATGACATTTTTTTCAATGACCGGATTCATTGTTTTCTACCCGTTCTTGAGACAGCGAACGACGCTCCTGGTCTTTGTCCTCATTGGCCTCTTTCGTTGGAAACATCTCCAGCTTTGGTTTCAAGCAGAGGGAAGCGGAGAGGAACAAAGCCGTGACATTTGGGTTTGTTTGTTTGTTTCTTCCTTATTCCCCCAAATACCACAAAACTGGTTCTGGCTACATCCCTGTGCAACAGAAAAATTGAGATGACAAGGATTCCTATCGATGGAACGTGGGCCTCCTCTTCCCTTGCAATGCTCTGGAACAAGGTCAGGGACAGGGTGTGGAGCACAGCTTTCCAAACTGTGTGTCATGACACGTTAGTGTGTCGGCTGCAGTGTGTAGGTGTGTCGTGCAAATGTAAAGAGAAACCTCTGAGTTGGACGCTCAGAGCCTCAAGCGCCTTGCTGCTGCTGCCTCCGAGCCCTGCCAGGATACTGCGCAGGTCCTAGTGCCTGCCTTATGCCTCGCTGCCTCCAAACCTGCTGTGATTCCACGCAGGTCCTAGTGCCTGCCTTGTGCCCTGCTGCCTCCAAACCTGCCCTGCCAGGATTCCACGCAGGTCCTAGTGCCTGCCTTGTGCCTTGCTGCCTCCAAACCTGCTGTGATTCCGTGCAGGTCCTAGTGCCTGCCTTGTGCCCTGCTGCCTCCAAACCTGCCCTGCCAGGATTCCACGCAGGTCCTAGTGCCTGCCTTGTGCCTTGCTGCCTCCAAACCTGCCCTGCCAGGATTCTGCGCAGGTCCTAGTGCCTGCCTTGTGCCTTGCTGCCTCCAAACCTGCTGTGATTCCGCGCAGATCCGAGTGCCTGCCTTGTGCCTTGCTGCCTCCAAACCTGCTGTGATTCCGGGCAGGTCCTCGTGTCTGCCTTGTGCCTTGCTGCCTCCAAACCTGCCCTGCCAGGATTCCGCGCAGGTCCTCGTGCCTGCCTTGTGCCTTGCTGCCTCCAAACCTGCTATGATTCTGTGCAGGTCCTAGTGCCTGCCTTGTGTCTTGCTGCCTCCAAACCTGCTGTGATTCCGCGCAGGTCCTAGTGCCTGCCTTGTGCCTTGCTGCCTCCAAACTTGCTGTGATTCCGCGCAGGTCCCAGTGCCTGCCTTGTGCCCTGCTGCCTCCAAACCTGCCCTGCCAGGATTCCGTGCAGGTCCTAGTGCCTGCCTTGTGCCCTGCTGCCTCCAAACCTGCTGTGATTCCGCGCAGGTCCCAGTGCCTGCCTTGTGCCCTGCTGCCTCCAAACCTGCCCTGCCAGGATTCCACGCAGGTCCTAGTGCCTGCCTTGTGCCTTGCTGCCTCGAAACCTGCTGTGATTCCGTGCAGGTCCTAGTGCCTGCCTTGTGCCCTGCTGCCTCCAAACGTGCCCTGCCAGGATTCCACGCAGGTCCTAGTGCCTGCCTTGTGCCTTACTGCCTCCAAACGTGCTGTGATTCCGCACAGGTCCTAGTGCCTGCCTTGTGCCTTGCTGCCTCCAAACGTGCTGCGATTCCACGCAGGTCCTAGTGCCTGCCTTGTGCCTGGCTGCCTCCAAACCTGCCCTGCCAGGATTCCACGCAGGTCCTAGTGCCTGCCTTGTGCCTTGCTGCCTCCAAACGTGCTGTGATTCCACGCAGGTCCTAGTGCCTGCCTTGTGCCTTGCTGCCTCCAAACGTTCTGTGATTCCCCGCAGGTCCTAGTGCCTGCTTTGTGCCTTGCTGCCTCCAAACCTGCTGTGATTCCGCGCAGGTCCTAGTGCCTGCCTAGTGCCTTGCTGTAAGAGGGGAGCTCTGTCCAAGCCTTGCCCTGCTGTAAAGGGGAACTCTGTTTTCATGAGATATGTTGTGTCCCCATACATTTCGCTATTACAATTTATGTATGTGTCCATATCTCTTATAAGTTAGTTAGTTTAACCTCCGGTTTGCTAGTGAAACTGAATTACTGTGTCGCGAAATGATGCATGTCTAAAAAGTGTGTCACCAACATGAAAAGTTTGGAAAGCTCTGGTGTGGAGGAAGATCACAATGGGGCAGGGGGCAAAGTTGTAGGCTCAGCTGGGCCTTCTGTGGACGTGACTCAGTTTCCCTTGCTGAGGGGAGGAAGGAGGCCTTGCATTTCCAAGCAAACTCGGGTGGGGGGAAACGGTGGTCTCTTCAAATCTCTGTACAACTTGCCCCTTGGAGCAGCAGCAAATTGTGGTCACCAGCAACTTCTGCTGTTCCGTTGTACTTGGACAAAAATGGAAAGGGAACATCTCCTTCAAGTCAAGCTTCCTGGTGGATCTGCCCATCTCACTTTCTGGGCTGGGATGCAGAAACGGTTTGCCCTGGCCTTCGCTCAGATGTTCTTCTGCAATTTCCTGGTGGGCTCCGATCCAAGTTAGTTTCTTTGCAATCAGCCAGGGGCGTCTGCAGAGGGTGAGTCCAAAAATCAATGGGGTGGGTGAAATCTTGTGATCAAAACCTTGATCAGCTCAGTTGGGCTAGGAGCTGCCAGCTTTCTTTAAAAAAAGAGAGAAAACCTGTGTATTCCCCTGGTAAATCGAATCCCACCTCTGAAAAACCGATTGATTTTTTTCTCCTTCTCTTGGCCTGGAGATGTTTGATCAGTGTTTCTCAACCTTGGCAACTTTAAGGTGTTTGGCTGGGGAGCATGACTGGCTGGGGAATTCTGGGAGTTGAAGTCCACGCATCTTAAAGTTGCCAAGGTTGAGAAACACTGTGTTTGACGGAAGGATGCATCATCTCCATTTCTCTGATTGTGGACAGACCAGAATATTTTGAGGTTCGATCTTTGCACAGCTGGGGGTACCCACATTCCAAAGAGCCTCATCCATGCAGGCAGACTTGGGGTTTTTTTCTGATTTGAGGAGGGCCACAGACTTCCAAAACTGTCTCCTCTCGTGTTTCTACACCAGCCAATTTGGGCTGAATCCCGTTTTCCTCCGTATTACGACCCTTCTACTTCCTGTAATCCAGAATACTGGAGGTAGGATTGATTTGAGCAACTGAAGGAGCCTTTAATTGTCTAAAACCTGATCCAGGTAGAAGTTTTTTTTTTTGCAATAAGGTACGCTAAACTTCAGAAAGTGTAGGCCAGTGTTTCTCAAACTTGGCAACTCTAAGACATGTGGACTTCAATTCCCAGAATTCCCCAGCCAGCATGCTGTTGTTGTTTATGCCTGCAAACTTATGCCTTTGAATAAAATGTGAGTCGCCAAAGATGCTTGCAGACTAATGTTTTGGACTTTCAAGAAATTTACCTGGCACTGCTGGGGGCGGGGCCAGGGGCCAAAGTGGGCAGGGCTAGAGCTGCAAGGGGGCGGTGCTTGAACATTTGGCTGTGTATTTCTCACCATTGCACGAAGTTGAGGCAGCCTGAGATTCTCTCTTTAATCCTTTTATTCATTTATCTTAAAATATCTCCCAAGCTCTTAGTGGCCGAGTGTTCCTAAACAGAGTGCAGAATAAAATAAAGCTCTAAAGCCAGGAAACCTATTGCAATAAAACAAGGACCAGCCGCAACAGTCAAACAGTAAATAGTGATCACGATAATGCAATGTCAAATATCAGAGAACAGCCTGGGAAAAAAATAGTCGGAACAAACCAGCTTTTGCCCACCAAGTGATGAAGCTCGTTTTAAAAGGATTATAATCTGCTGAGCTATCTCGGTGGATTATTTTTTCTCTGTTGGCTTGGTTTTTAAATGTCGTAATGTTGTGGATCCAGCTGCAATGCAAGGAAGGTGTAAATCAGTGTTTCTCAACCTCAGCTACTTTAAGAGGCGTGGACTTCAACTCCCAGAATTCCCCAGCCAGCATGGCTGGCTGGGGAATTCTGGGAGTTGAAGTCCACACCTCTTAAAGTGGCTGAGGTTGAGAAACTGCTTTAGCGAAATCTTGCCAGGCTGCTGAAATTAGGGGTGTGCAAGCCCCCCCATTTATTCCTCCATTCCTTTTCATTATGAAACCTTGCATTAAGAAAAAGGGGAGCATCTTCCTGCAGTCACACCTTGACACCTGGTGACTTTATAGACATTTGCTAAATTGCATTTATTCCTGACTTCGTTCCTTGCAGCCTCGTGTGTTTAATCACTTGCCTTCCATGTATCCCTTTCTCTTTTTTTTTTTTTTAAAATGGTTATCCAATCTGCCCTGTGTGGGGGCTACGAAGATCCAGCGTTTTCTTCTCTAGGGTTCTTTGGTGCTGGGGAGGAAAAGGGGATGGTCGATGCCCCCCCCCGGTGGCTCTTTCTCAAGGTCGCCATGCTTCCCCGAATGCCATGAAATATATGATGTGTGCCGAATAAATAAAACGGTGGCCGCAATGGAATTGCTTTTTTTCATTTTTGGCTTTGCTATTAGTTATGGTGAGAGGGGCGTGGTGGCTCAGCGGGTAAGACGCCAGGCTTGTCGATCGGAAGATCGCAAGTTCGGAGGTTCAAATCCCTAGCCCTGCGTGCGGAGTGAGCTCCCGCACTAGCTCCAGCTCTTGCCAACCTAGCAATTCGAAAGCATGCAAAATGCAAGTAGATGAATAGGTACCACTTTGGTGGGTAGGTAACAGCATTCCGCGCGTGTCATGCGGCCACATGACCGTGGAAGCGTCTTCGGACAACGCTGGCTCTTCGGCTAACAAACGGAGATGAGCACCGGCCCCTAGAGTCGGACACGACTGCACAAATGTGTGGGGGGAACCTTTACCTTATTAGTTACGGTCCTCTCATTATTGGCTGTGTCCTTTTCTCTCTCTGTCTCTTTTTAGTTTAAAAACAAAAGATGCAAATCTATGAGTAGCATTATTTATTTCTTTATCCCACTTGTACGCCGCAACCATCATAGCTACGTTAGAGCCTCCATGTATAGTGGCAATCTACCCTCGAATAAAAAGTCGCTGGCAAAAGACAAACCAGAGGTAGGCTGTGGGACTGTTTCCTAAAGGTAGGGGGATAAATATTTTTTCTGGCTGAGTTTAAGCTGTATGGACTTCAAGCTGTATGGAATCTTCAACTCCCAGAATTCCCCAATGCTGGCTGGGGAATTCTGGGAGTTGAAGTCCATACAGCTTAAAGTTGCCAAGGTTGAGAAACACTGCCCGGATGCCTCTTTTTCCACAGGAAAAGAAAACTTCTCCAGAATTGGAGGGTGGATTTCAGCCGCCTATTGCTTTTGATGTGTTTTGGATTTGCAAAGCTTGAAGTCCTTAGCTAGGCTCTGTCCTCGCAGCTCAAAGAGAAACGGAGAAGCACTGAAGAAGGTCGGTGGGCTGTGCTTTGAATCTCTGAACTCCACATCTGGAGGGTGTTTCTCTCGTATGTATGTATGTATGTATGTATGTATGTATGTATGTGAGAATTAAAATGTCTTATTGTTCTCTGAACCAAGGTGAAAACATTTGTAGAAAGAAACATCTTGAGACTGGAAGGGAGGGAAACTGCCCAAGGACGTTTGAAGCTGCTGGAATGCGCTCATGCTGCAGCCTAACTAGAGATAGGATAGTTACTTTTAGTGCTCTAAATGGGAGGAGGGGGTGAAGAAGGATTTGTGGGAAAAGTAGGCGTGCGGGTAATTTGTAACCGGCCGGGGATAGGAGGTATATAAACATGCAGACTATGATGAATAGGTGCACCCGGATCCCCCAACTTCAGGGAGATCACGGAACTGCCAGCTTTTGCAAACACTTAATAAATTGCTTGCTGCCAACCTCTGTGTCAGGATTTTTCTGTGGGTCAGTCTTATCTCGTATGTATGTATGTATGTATGTATGTATGTATGTATTTATTTATTTATTTATTTATTTATTATTCAATTTATATCACCGCCCCATCTCCCCCAAAGGGGAGATGATTTTTATTGAAACTTCTAAAAAAAAGTTAAAAACGAACCCAAACTAATATAGAGTAAGGAAGAAAAAAGAAAGAAAGCAAATAGAAAGCAAAAAGTGCAAGAAAAGAAAGAAAAGTTGAAGAAAAATAGGAAAGAAAGAAAAAAGATACAAAGAAGTGGCTTCCGATATTCTTCACAGGCAGCTATAAGCACAATTATATTTTAACCTCCCTCTCTAAAGTTACATCAGGACCCTCTTCTTTCTATAGTCTATCCTGTCTAATCATCAAGGCCCTAAATCACAAGTTCATTTTTTTCATTTTAACGCAAAGAGTCCATAAGCGGTTTCCAGTCACCAATAAATGAAGATAGTGTCTTTTCGCTAATCAAAGAAGTCAATTTATCCATCTCAACAAGATCTGTCAATTTCACCAACCTTTCCTCCGTAGTGGGTAGTGTCGAATCTTTCCATCTCTGTGCATATAATAATCTCGCAGCAGTAATCATATAAATCACATATTTGAGGGTGTTTCTCAGAGTCAGTCAGTGTCCCCCCCCCTTCCATCAACTACCAAGGCAGCAGGTCCCCCGCACTGCCCCCACCCAGCAATAGACACCAGCATCTCCGGTGGCCAAAGAGAAGGGGGAATTTCATCACTGCTAATTAGGATAATGGGTCATTTCCTTCACTGGATCTGCTTAGCAAAGACAGATTGCAAGAGAAACCCTTGGGGATGCTGTGTGTGTGTGTGTGTGTGTGGTGCAATTGCACACAAGTAAGAAACAGCCACTGAGCATTTCCTCTATTGCACTGTTTCCAGTGTGCTGGCACATCTCTTGAAAAGAGCAGGAATGTCCACTTTGACGGGGGGGGGGGGGTAAAAACACAGAGGCTGTCTGGAGACACACTCCCTTTACCTCTATTGGCAGGCAGAGACTTTATATATGTTTTGTATCTTAGATATGTAGAGACTTGGATATATTCTCTCGAAATGCCATCCTCTCTGCTGCCAAACCTGACCAGTGGCATACAGAGCACGTCCAGACCCTCCTGATGTTTCGGAGGAGCTTGGAGAACATCACTGGACGTTCTGAAGGTCTTCTGCAACCTGCTCCTAATTTTTTGGCTGGATTGATAGTCTGCCTTCCCTAAATCTCTGGTTTTCAGGGACTCCAAGTGTCCTTGTTTGTAACATTGCAGTTTCCAATGGTCAATTATTTAAGATCAGTGTTTTTCAAACTTGGCAACTTCAAGATGTGCGGACTTCAACTCCCAGAATTCCCCAGCCAGCGTGCTGGCTGGGGAATTCTGGGAGTTGAAGTCCGTACATCTTGAAGTTGCCAAGTTTGAAAAACACTGTTGTAGAGACATTCAAAAGCATCCACAGGTAGGCGGCGGTCAGCCTAGAAGCCGGTCCTACCACGCGGCAGAGTTAGCCGATGTCAGGTCCTGTTGGAAGATGACAGACCCCGGCTTAAATGGTTCAGAAAGGAAATGTGAGGGGGGTAGAGAATGAAAAGGGTTGGCTTTGCACCTTCCTTCACACGTATCGTGCAGAACTGGATTGATCATTTCTTCCTTTTTTCTTTTCTAATAGTGTTTTTTTAGACATTACAACGCTAAAAAACTAATGCAAACTAAAAAAAAGTATTAAAAAATAGAAGGCGCAGGAAAGGGGAAAAAAAAAGTAGAAAAGAATAGAAAAGAAAGAAAAAATAAGAATATAGCAAAGAAAAAGAAAAGACGGGCGGACAGGCTCCTTAGCAGGTGAAGGATCGTTGGGCATCTGGGCTTTCTCCTGGCCAAGAACTGGCTCCACGGAGAAATTTGGCTGCGGGGTTTTATTCCTTTCATTAAACAAAATAAAAATCCCAAATGTGTCCATTTGTCCACCCGATGAGATGGTCAGAGCTTGAAGTCTGACCACTTTGTGGGGAAAAAAGAAGCGGACAGATTCAACCCCCATATACCAAATCCCCTAAATTTACTGATTGCCTTCTACAGATAGTCCTCGCTTAACAACCATTTGTTTAGTGACGGTTCAGATTTACGACGGTGCTGAAAAAACTGACTTGGGACCTGTCCTCACACTTATGACTGTCACAGCATCCCTGCAGTCACGTGATGACAATTTGGGCGCTTGGCACTGGTTCGCATTTATGACCATCGCAGCATCCCGTGATCGCCATTTTCGACCTTCCTGGCTGGCTTCTGGCAAGAAAAATCAATGGGGAACCTCGCTTATCGACCACTTGGTTTGCTTAATGTCCACAGTGATTCGCTTAACGACCACCACAAAAAAGGTCATAAAATCAGGCTGGATTCGCTTAATGACCGCTTTGCTTAGCAACCAAAATTTCAGTCCCCATTGTGGTTGTTAAGCGAGGACTACCCGTAATAATGCATAAGGAAGTAAGATTTCATGTCCAGCCCGGTTTCGGTGCAGGGAAGGGGAAAAGGCACCGTCTGACCCTTAGCTGGCAGAAAATTTTGCACCAACACTGCAGTCAAAGCCTGTTACGTATTCTAGGGAAAGTTTCGCTGTCTGAAATTCATCAGTTCACCCTACAGGGCATTTGAAAGGCAACCATCCCCAATTCTGGTTTAAATGAACAGAAACCGGAGTCCGTGGACTTGGCCATCTTTTCCAACCGTTCTCTTCCTGCCGTCTTCCCCGCTTGTGATTTCTCTGCGCAATCAAAGCATGGAGGAGCCTTAATCAAATCCTGGTTTGGGTGGGAGGGGGCACACCTCGGAGGTGATTGTTTGATGATTGCCTCGAGGTTCCCTCTGGGCGGGGTGTGATCCAAGGGCATGTCCTAAGGGAGGAGGAAAGTCAAGGCGGAGAGTTGGTTTTCACTTCTCCATCTCCTCCTCCTCCTCCTCCGCCTTCGCCTCCTCCTCCATCTCCTCCTCCTTTCCTCTTCCTCCATCTCCTCCTCCTCCTCCTCCTCCTTCATTTTCTCCATCTCCTCCTCCTCCACCTCCATTTTCTCTTTCTCCATCGCCTCCTCCTCCTCCTCCTCCATCTCTTCCTCGTTTTCCTCTTCCTCCATCTCCTCCATCTTCTCCTCCTCCTCCTCCTCCTCCTCCTTCTCCTCCATCTCTTCCTCGTTTTCCTCTTCCTCCATCTCCTCCATCATCTCCTCCTCCATCTCCTCCTCCTCCTTCTCCTCCATCTCCTCCTCCTTTCCTCTTCCTCCATCTCCTCCTCCTCCTCCTTCATTTTCTCCATCTCCTCCTCCTCCTCCTCCATTTTCTCTTTCTCTTTCTCCTCCTCCATCTCCTCCTCCTTCTCCATCTCTTCCTCGTTTTCCTCTTCCTCCATCTCCTCCATCTTCTCCTCCTCCTCCTCCTCCTCCTCCTTCTCCATCTCTTCCTCGTTTTCCTCTTCCTCCATCTCCTCCATCTCCTCCTCCTCCATCTCCTCCTCCTCCTCCTCCTTCTCCTCCATCTCCTCCTCCTTTCCTCTTCCTCCATCTCCTCCTCCTTCATTTTCTCCATCTCCTCCTCCTCCTCCTCCTCCATTTTCTCTTTCTCCTCCTCCATCTCCTCCTCCTTCTCCATCTCTTCCTCGTTTTCCTCTTCCTCCATCTCCTCCATCTTCTCCTCCTCCATCTCCTCCTCCTCCTCCTCCTCCTCCTCCATCTCCTCCTCCTTTCCTCTTCCTCCATCTCCTCCTCCTCCTCCTCCTCCTCCTCCTTCATTTTCTCCATCTCCTCCTCCTCCTCCTCCATTTTCTCTTTCTCCTCCTCCATCTCCTCCTCCTCCTCCTCCTCCTCCTCCTCCTCCTCCTCCTCCTCCTCCATCTCTTCCTCGTTTTCCTCTTCCTCCATCTCCTCCATCTTCTCCTCCTCCTCCTCCTCCTCCTCCTCCTTCTCCTCCATCTCTTCCTCGTTTTCCTCTTCCTCCATCTCCTCCATCTTCTCCTCCTCCATCTCCATCTCCTCCTCCTCCTCCTCCTCCTTCTCCTCCTTCTCCTCCTCCTTTCCTCTTCCTCCATCTCCTCCTCCTCCTCCTCCTTCATTTTCTCCATCTCCTCCTCCTCCTCCTCCATTTTCTCTTTCTCCTCCTCCATCTCCTCCTCCTTCTCCATCTCTTCCTTGTTTTCCTCTTCCTCCATCTCCTCCATCTTCTCCTCCTCCATCTCCTCCTCCTCCTCCTCCTCCTCTTCCTTCTCCTTCTCCTTCTCCTTCTCCTTCTCCATCTTCTTCATCTCTTCCTCGTTTTCATCTTCCTCCATCTCCTCCTCCTCCTCCTCCATTTTCTCTTTCTCCTCCTCCTCCTCCTCTTCCTCCTCCATCTTCTCCATCTCTTCCTCGTTTTCCTCTTCCTCCATCTCCTCCTCCTCCTCCTCCATCTCCTCCTCCTATTCCTTCTCCCCCATCTTCTCCTCCTCCATCTCTTCCTCGTTTTACTCTTCCTCCATCATCTCCTCCTCCTCCTCCTCCTCCTCCTCCTCCTCCTCCTCCTCCCATCTTCTTAGGGCTCTTGGACTCTCAGAGCTTCCCCCCTTGTATGTGTGTTGCAGGGGGTGGTGGGCAGAAGTGGGCAAGAATCTTTGGAGCTGCAAGAGCATTGGTATCCTCAAACATTGGACGTGGAAGGAGTGGTTCTCCTTCAGGCCCAGAGCAGGCAATCTGAGTGCAGTTGAAGAAACTTTTGGAAAGGTTTGGGTGTTCTCAGCAGAATGGAAAGTTTCAGATCTCAGCTTTGCCGACCTTTGCTGAGAACAATCCCGAAACCCACCTCGCAATTTCCCACAAGTGTTCTTCCCCCGTAGAAGAGGCTTTTGATCTTCCTACCATGTTCCTAGGATGCATGAAAATTCCTTTCAAATGTCTCTGGCTATTTTTCCAACAACTGTGGGAAGAGCTGGAGGGTGTGCTGCCATTAGTTGCTCACGGTGTCCTCTTTCCCCATCCTTCTGAAGTCCTTCTGGTTGCTCACCCTTCTTGAACCCAAATAGAAGAATTCCTTGGGCACTGAATTGTCATTGGTCCATGGAAAGTTACGACAGCCATTTCAGCATGGAAAGTTACAGTCACAGGGAGAATGGCTAAGCAACGAGAAACAGGACATCCCCACCACCATCTCTGGTCAACTGGCCACAAAACAAATGCAGGAGCATTGCACCTCCCCCCCTCAAAACATTTCTCCCAAATCATCTTCTCCTTGGAAAGAGTTGAGAGAACAATTTCTCGTTTCATCAGAACCACTTGGGAAAAACAATGTGGGCAAAGTTTTCTTCCCCGCTTGGATATACAGGTAGTCCTCACTTAACAACCACAATTGGGATCTGAATTTCAGTTGCTAAGCAAATCAGTCATTAAGTGAATCTGACCCGATTTTACGACCTTTTTTTCAGCAGTCATTAAGTGAACCACGTGGCTGTTAAGCGAATCACATGGTTCCCCATTGATTTTGCTTGCCAGAAGCTGGCCAGGAAGGTCGAAAATGGTGATCACATGACCACGGGACGCTGCGATGGTCATAAATGCGAACCGGTTGCCAAGCGCCCAAATCGTGAACCCGGGGACACTGCAACGGTCATAAGTGTGAGGACCGGTCGCAAGTCAGTTTTTTTCAGCACCGTTGTAAGTCCGAACTGTCACTAAACAAATGGTTATTAGGTGAGGAGTACCTATATAGCTCTGTTGGCTAGCTGTCCCTGGAGGAAAATCCACCTATCCTCCAGGTCTCTGAAGGGCATCTGCTATTAGCCACCAATGACAAGGAGAGTAGCTTGCAATATTCCACTAATGATAACTAATGGCTAATCATTCCCACTTACTGTTTACCCAGGGATGATTTAAATGCACTTCAGGCTAGGTTGCACCCTTTAATGCTTCCTTCTGTTCTTCCACCTTCCTGCAACACACATCTGCAATCATTGTCTCACTCCCCCTCACCGCGATGCTGCTCGGGGTGCCTGGCGCATGGGAGAAAGGCATTAACTTCATCGGGTTCATCCACACAGACAAAAACATGCCAAGTTTATGCAATTTGCTGGGAAGGGAGCCAAAGGGGGGCCTGACATGATTGCACGTCTCCATCCTGGCTTCCCGAGACCAAAATGGGACAAACGAGGCTGGAAATGCACATTATGTTTGTGGTGGAAAGGGCTGGAAAAACAGGTAGAGCTTTGATTGCACCACCACAAACGTCATCTTGACTCTTTTGACCTTACCTTGAAAAGACCCCTGGCTTCTTTCTTTAAGACGTCACTGTTTGATCTTTCCACCTTTGAAAAACAACAACAACGCTTTGTGATTGGAACGAGGGGAAAGACATCAAAATCTTATTCAGAAATCAGAAGCGCCAAGTAATTTTCCTCCCAAAGTGCTCGGTGTTGCGAAGGGGGAAGAAATAATCAGATATGCCTTTTTTTTTTTTTTGCATTAGTTAAAGCGAAGGAAAGGCAGACCTTAATTGGAAAGAGGGCTTGTCGGAAACAGACAGGAGGGTTGTGCAAAGCGCATTCTGGGAGGGTGGAAGATGGCTTGGCTCTGTCAAGGTGTGAGGGGTGGGGTTACGGCTGACACATGGGCGGAGTTCGAAAAGCAATCAATCAATCAATTAATTAATTGCTACGCAGGCTTTTATGCTGCTGGAATTCTTTTGAGTCTAACCAGCCCACAAGCCTAATGCCAATAGCAGAATCATCAAAATTACCAATATATCTAAGCCATCAAATGCACTCCCCTTCCTAGCATTATAATCTTAAAACCCCATCCTTGTAAAGTAAAGGTAAAGGTTCCCCCCACACATTTGTGCAGTCGTGTCCGACTCTAGGGGCCGGTGCTCATCTCCGTTTGTTAGCCGAAGAGCCAGCGTTGTCCGAAGACGCTTCCACGGTCATGTGGCCGGCATGACGCACACGGAACGCTGTTACCTACCCACCGAAGTGGTACCTATTCATCTACTTGCATTTGCATGCTTTCGAATTGCTAGGTTGGCAAGAGCTGGAGCTAGTGCGGGAGCTCACTCCGCATGCAGGGCTAGGGATTTGAACCTCCGATCTACAAGCCTGGCGTCTTACCCACTGAGCCACCACGCCCCTTGTAAATCATCCAGCAAAAAGAAAACCTATCTCGTTCCCAGGAACCTCCACTCCTTAGTCACTCTTCTGTCCATTTGGAGTGGTTTCTTTCTATTAAATTAACGTCAGCGTTGTCAGCCTCCCATTTTAGCTCTTTTCTTAAGTTTTATTTTTGAGGAGGCTGAAATCAAAGGGGTCGCTTGCACCCGACTGGTGGATTCAATGTATATGGCCACCCCCTCACCTGAAGACTCTGGACAACCAACATCCGGTCGAAAACAAGGAAAAGTTTAGTGCTTAAATTACTTAGTATTTCTGCCCAAAAAAATTATAAAAAATAAAAAAACATAGAAAAGGGGCAGCACTGATTTTTAAAAAAACTTTTTATTTATTTTTTACATTTTGCTGCCGAATTTGGTGGGTGAGATCTAGGGGAAAACACAAGGGGTTGTGAAAAGGGGTTTTGTTGTTTATTCGTTCAGTCGCTTCCGACTCTTCGTGACTTCATGGACCAGCCCACGCCAGAGCTTCCTGTCGGCCGTCACCATCCCCAGCTCCCCCACGGTTGAGTCCATCACCTCTAGAATAACATCCATCCATCTTGCCCTTGGTCGGCCCCTCTTCACATTCCCCCTGTTATGATCCACTCCTCTGATATTGACTTAGAAACTCTTAGCACAAGCCATGGTAGGATATGCCACAGGAAACTAGGTGGGCAGGAACGTGGACTCCCCTCCCTTTTACCACCCCTCTCCTGCAGGCAAGTCCACAGGGGGCGGTCAAGAGAGTCAAGATGGCAGCCAGGACGGTGCTCTGCCTGTTTCTTATGTGCATCGTGCCATCTTGACCCTTTTGAGCAACCTCCGTGGACACCGCTGCTCTCCTGCCTCTGTTCCATATTTGGAAGCCCCACAGACGCGCATGTAGCATCTGGTCTGAACCACAAGGACACGAAATGATGCAACTGACAGCCCTTTTCTGCCCAGCACCATCTATGGAACGAGAGTCATGCTGGTCAACTTTAACGAGTTTTAATGCCAAGCATTCAGGATTAGGGTACAGAATCTGGAGCAAGGAACATCCAGCCTTCCCTCATTATTGCATGAATTAAGGCTGAGTCCCTTTGAAGCTCTTTGATTTCTTTTTTACAGGCTGTTTGCAAACGTCCGTTTCTTTGATAAACCGGTAAGCAGGTCTCCCATCTGCCGATTGCATCAAGTTCAGTGTTTCTCAACCTTGGCAACTTTAAGAGGTGTGGACTTCAACTCCCAGAATTCCCCAGCCAGCATGTTAAGAGGTGTGGACTTCAGCTCCCAGAATGCCCCAGCCAACATCTTGGCTGGGGAATTCTGGGAGTTGAAGTCCACACCTCTTAAAGTTGCCAAGGTTGAGAAACACTGCTCTAGATCCTCCTCCTCTCTCAGCCTCTGCACAATCTTTTCCATGTGCATCACAATATCACAACACCAATCCCAGCCTCTGATATTGGATCCTGATTTTGGAGAGAGCTAGGTCTTCCTGCTGTCTGATTGGTTATGTGCCATCAAGTCAATGTTGACTCTTAGCAACCACATAAATAGACCTTCTCCAGGATGACCTGTCCCCAACCTAGTCCTTCAGTCTTCCAATGGTGCCCCCGTCACATCCATCACCTGTGTAATCATATCCACCCCCCTCGCTGCTGGCCCTCCTCCTCTTCTCTTGCCTTCCCCCTTTCCCAGCATCAGGGTCTCCTCCAGAGAGCTGGGTCTGCGCATCGTGTGTCTGAAGCAGGATAATTTGAGCCTGGCCATCGGTGCCTCTGGGTTGATTTGTTCGATGATCCATTGTTTTGTTTCCTTGGCTGTCCATGGTCTCCTCAGGAGTCTTCTCCAACACCCAAGTTCAAAAGCGTCAGTACTCTTCCTATCTTCCAAGTCCAACTTTCGCTTGCACAGAGGATCACAGGGAAAACCGTTACTTGCGTTATTCTGATCTTTGTAGGTACAGACACATCCCAGCATCTGAATCTTTCATTACTATTCTACCAATGTTGGTCTGAAGATATGTCTTGAGTGTTGGTTCATTTATTGTTGATAATCCGGAAAGGCCAAAGCTATCCACCACTTCAATATCTTCATCGTCAAGAGTTTGAAAAGGAGGGAGACAAATTGGAGCAAATTCAGAGGAGGTCCAAGATGGCAGGGAAGTCAAGCCCCATGAGAAACAGTTAAAGAATCTGAGAACCTACAGAAAAAGAGAAGATAATTGAGGAGAGATATAAAGCAATTTTCAAAGGTCAGAAGAGGAAGAGATTCTCTATTGCCCCAGAGGGCAGGACCAGCATCAATGGGTTAAAAGTACGAGGAAGCAGGTTCAGGCTAGAGATCAGATTTTTCTGGCTACAGGTAGTCCTCGCTTAACGACCACAATTGGGACAGAAATTTCGGTTGCTAAGCGAAGTGGTCATTAAACGAATCCGACCCGATATCACGATTTTTTGTGGCAGTTGTTAAGCGAATCACCGTGGGCATTAAGTGAGGCATGTGGTCATTAAGCAAATCACATGGTTCCCCATTGATTTTGGTTGCCGGAAGCTGGCCGGGAAGGTCAAAAATGGCGATCACGTGACCACAGTATGCTGCAATGGTCATAGATGTGAACCAGTTGCCAAGTGCCCAAGTCGTGATCACATGACCGTGGGAATGCTGCGACGGTCATAAGTGTGAGGACCAGTCATAAGTTAGTTTTTCCAGCACTGTTGTAAGTCAGAACTGTCACTAAACAAATGGCTGTTAAGCAAGGGCTACCTGTATATGAGCTGTCAGCCAGTGGAACAGGCTGCCATATGAAATAGGGATGTGTCTTTGGTGGAAGTCTTCAACAGAGACTGGATGGTCATCTGTCAGAGAGTGTCCAATTCCAATTCAGTGATTCTATGTCTCCAAAATAAAGTAGTCTTTTCCAACAGATGAATGTTCCATCCAATCCAAGCGCCAAGATTCCTTTCCTGATCACCAGCAAAGTGTCTCTGAATTTCAGTGTGAAATTTTATTGAATGGGGGGGAGGGGCAATGTGCCTCTCTTCATCTTTGCTTACAAGGCATCTTCATGCCTTTTCTCTGTCTTCTGGGGGGGGGGGGGACCCCATGCACATAAGGACACGTTGTGTGCAAAATGCAAGCAAATGTTCCTGCAGACAGTTCCAAAACTGGCAACGGGAATCGGGACTGGATGAGAAGAAAGTGGGCAAGTTGCGAAGCTGAGCAGAAGCAGAGACGCCCCACTCACTATCCCTGTTATGCACAGCCATTCCCAACCTGGGCCCCCTCCGGCTATGTGAACCTCCATTCCCAGAATTCCCAGGCGATACAACCGGCGCTGAGAATTCTGGGACTTGAGCTCCACAGCACTGGAGAATATCCAAGTTAGGGACGGTTGAATCAGGACTTTACAGGTTAATGCCCGCCGTTTAAAAGGAGTCCAGAAACAGACTGGCAATTGTCTTGGTTGCCTGAGCTACATTGGGGGGGGGGATGTGGTCCTGGAACCCCCCCCCCCTTTTTTTTTCTCCTGCTTTCCAATCAGGTTCCCAACGTTAACTACGCGTGAAAGATCTTCCACAATCAATGTTTCTTCCTGGGCCAACTCTGTCCAAGCCATTTTTCTCTCTCCATGCCCTGCTGCCCAGATGCTGTGGCTTTCGGGGCCTGGGAAACCAGATTTCAAAAAAGCGGTTTTAGGGAAGGCGGCTGCGTGGATGCCAAAATATGCCTGTCTCCGAGAAAGAGAGGGTCCAAGGGCCACAATATTAGGACAAATTGCACACATATACAGGTAGTCCGTGTTTAACGACCACAACTGGGACTGGAATTTCGTTTGCAAACGAAGCGGTCATTAAGTGAATCTGACCCGATTTTATGGCCTTTTTTGTGGTGGTCATTAAGGGAATCACCACAGGTGTTAAGCGACCCACGTGGTCGTTAAAGAGAATCATGCGTTTCCCCATTGATTTTGCTTGTCAGAAGCTGGCCGGGAAGGTCGAAAATGGTGATGATGTGACCATGTGACACTGTGACAGTCATAAATGCGAACCGGTTGCCAAGTGCCCAAATCGCCATCACATGACTGCGGGGATGCTGCGACAGTCGTGAGTGTGAGAACCGGCCGTAAGTCATTTTTTTCCAGCACCATTGTAAGTCCGAACCGTCACTAAATGAATGGTTGTTAAGCGAGGACTGCCTGTATACACCCCCCAACCAAAACAGCAACCTAAAACCATCAGCGTTGCTCAGTTTGTGCGCTCGAGGAGCCAGAAAAGTGTTTTGGCTGCAGAACGATGAAATCCTAGAATTCTAGGGGTGAAAGGAAGGCAGGCATCTATGAGGCCATTCAGAACGATCTCTTCCTGTTTGCGGGAATCTTAGGCATCAAAACTGGCTGGGTGACTTTGGGCCAGTCAGCCCAACCCACCTCACAGGGTTGTTGTTGTGGGGAAAATAGGAGGAGGCAGGCGTATTAGGTATGTTCCCCGCCTTGTGTTACATAAAAAAAGGCAGGATGAAAATCTAATGATGATGATGATGACCTGAATTAAAGCAAGTTTCTAAGGTCACTATTCAACTTCTAGTTCAGAGCTTTCCAAACTTTTCATGTTGGTGACACACTTTTTAGACATGCATCATTTCGCGACACACTCTTACAGCAGGGCACAAGGCAGGCACCAGGACCTGCGCGGAATCCTGGCAGGGCAGGTTTGGAGGCAGCAGCAGCCGCGACACACCCGGACACTGCAGCCGACACACTAACGTGTCGCGACACACAGTTTGGAAAGCTCTGTTCTAGTTGAACACATTTACACCAGTTCAGGACTTGGTGCATGGTTGCACACCCTTTGCACGGGAAGGGGACTATCCAGCTGGTGGTGAACAACATCTCTCTCCCCCCCCATCCAGTCAGGAGAGAAACCCACCCAGGCAGGCCCTTACAGACCGTCCCAGGGTCTCTCGTTCAGAAGCCGGGTGTTCGGACTCCAGTGATAGCCTTGCGTCTCTTTCTCCCTTTGGTATTCTTGCTTGATTTCGTTCCGGACTAATTGCTGTTTTCAGAAGTGGGTCTTGCAGCCAAGGGCTCCCTAGAAACAAGGAGCAGTGCCCCCTCCCTTAATGAAGGAATATTTATCAGCCAGGTTCAAACAAGATTCAAAAGGAACCCAGCCTTTGAAGTGGCTATTTCCCTCTCGCCTCCCCCTCCCCACTTCGCACCCTTCTCTCCCCCATGTGAGAATTATAATAAAGTCTCCAAAGACCATTTTATGGCAAGACGGATATGAAAGGGGGATATGTTACTTTCTGGAAAATTAATTATGTATTCAGATGCAAATATTGTGGGGGGATATGCAAATCCCGTCGCCTTGGATTAGCGGAGGAAGAAAAAGGCTCGTTGGCGATTTTCCCCACATTTCAAAAGAATTTCCCCCACAACGGCCACTTTTGTCGCGGGCTGAGTGCGGAGCCCCGAGACTGGCCGCCTTCTTCTGCCAAGCCCACCCTGGCTCGCCAACGGGCATCTCGGGCAGGGCGGGCTTCGGCAGCCCCGCTTGTTCCGGGGGGAAGCCTGGCGGGGGGGAGGACAAAGCCGGGGGGGGGGGGGAGGAACGGGGGAGCCCCAGCCGGACGCTGTCAGGGATGCGGACGGGGTTTTAGGGCCAGCTTCTCTGCTTTTCCCACCCCCGAAACGGCTCCAAACTTCCGAGGTGCCCCAGGGCGGTGACATCAGGAGGCGTGTGACACCATTTGCGTCCTTTTTCCCCTGCAGATATCCATTTCTCTCTCTTTCTCTCTCTCTCCTTCCTTCCTTCCTTCCTTCCTTCCTTCCTTCCTTCCTTCCTTCCTTCCTTCCCTCCCTCCCTCCCTCCCTCCCTCCCTCATCCATCCATCTCCCTCTCTTTCCTTCCTTCCTTCCTCCCTCCCTCCCTCCCTCCCTCCCTCCATCATCCATCCATCCATCTCCCTCTCTTTCCTTCCTTCCTTCCTTCCTTCCTTCCTTCCTTCCTTCCTTCCTTCCTTCCTTCCTTCCTTCCTTCCTTCCTTCCCTTTCTTGCTGTCCTTCCCTTTCTTGCTGTCCTTCCTCCATCCCTCCCCTCCCCTCCCCTCCCCTCCCCCTCCCCCTCCCCTTCCTCCCTTCCTGGCTTCCTTCCTTCCTGCCTGCCTGCCTGCCTTCCCTTTCTTGCTGTCCTTCCTTCCTCCCTCCCTCCCTCCCTCCCTGGCTTCCTTCCTCCCTTCCTCCCTCCCTCCCTCCCTCCCTGGCTTCCTTCCTCCCTTCCTCCCTTCCTCCCTCCCTCCCTGGCTTCCTTCCTCCCTTCCTCCCTTCCTCCCTCCCTTCCTCCCTTCCTCCCTCCCTCCCTCCCTCCTTGGCTTCCTTCCTCCCTTCCTTCCTTCCTTCCTTCCTCCCTCCCTCCCTTCCTTCCTTCCTTCCTTCCTTCCTTCCTTCCTTCCTTCCTTCCTTCCTTCCCTTTCTTGCTGTCTTTCCCCCCTCCCTTCCCCCTCCCCTTCCTCCCTTCCTGGCTTCCTATTTCAAATATCATCTTTCCATCTTCATGCACTTTTAAAGAGACATGGTTTTTTGAACAGGCTTTTGATGGCTGATTACTCTAGTCTGTTCTCCAGTAATGGATTTTTAGTCCCGTTTTACATTTGATATTTATTGTGAGCCCACAATAGGGCTGTCCAGCTCATCCCTGGCTACCTTTGGGACTCTTCCCCAGGCAGGATCGCCCAGCGCTGGTATCCATGGGAAGGGGGTGGAAATAGCAAGATAGGGGCTGCGACCATGCAATTGAAGCCCCCCTTTTGTCCATACAAATGGGGGGGGGGGTGTTTCAGTCTTTGTAACCCTCCCTAACTGGTGTTCCTGTTCCCTGCCTTACATGATAAGGCCCGAAGAGGATTCTCAGTGGCAATCTCCACCTATAGATAGAGTACTGTAACGTGCCCTACACGTGCCCTAACGTGCCCTTGAAGAGTATCCAGAAGCTGCAGCTGGTCCAGAATGCACCAGCGCAGGCAGTTTTTGGAATTTCTCATTACAGCCATGTAACAACTCTGTTCCGTGAACTGCCCTGGCTCCCAGGTGCAATTCAAGGAGCTGGTCATCACCTATGAAGCCCACCCGACCCGGTCGAGCAGGGAGGGCATGCTCCCGGTCCCTTCCATCAAACAAAGCCATTTGTTGGGCCCCGGAGTCGTGCCTCCTCTGTGACTGCACCCGCCCTGTGGAACAGCATCTCCCAGAGATCTGGATGGCCCTGATCCTGCTAGCCTTTCGCAAGACGTTGGACACCAGTCGGTTCCCTCAAGGGTGGGGGGTAGAGCTCAGTTTGGTCCATCAATTCCCCCCCCCATCCTTGATCTGCCCCCTCCCCAAAGCAGAAGACATGGCGTGATGTGTGTTGTCTCTTGGAAGTATCTCTTCCTGGTTTGGATGCTTCTGAGAATGTAAAGATTTTACTTGCAGATGAAAAACCTAAAGTTACAGTGGCAACAGCCAGATTTTTAACTATGGCTATAAAGACAAGGTTTTCAGTAACAAATCAGGGAGTTGGGGTTCTAAATGTACTATGTAACATTTATTAAATATGTTATTTGCTAAACTGTTTTATCTAATGCCAAATTCAGCTTATATTTGTAATTTGCTTTGGGGTCTTTTGGCTGTAAACAACATTGATTGACTGACTGACTGACTGACTGACTGACTCTTGGAATGACAAGCAGGAAGATCCGGATCTCCCCAAAATGTCGAATTTGACAGCTTTTGAGGAATTTTGGCTTGTGGGGAAATCGCCGAGAGTATTTTTATTATTGTTGTGAGCCGTCCAGAGGTGTGGCACATAAGATGGGGGGCCGTATGCCTCTTTTTAAATAAACCCATTTGTAAATAAATAAGAGAATCATGTTGAGAAACTGGAAACGTAACATTATTCTGGATATGAAGGAGTGGATTCAGGAGAGGTGTAATGTATCCATTTTAAAAAGGCCATCTTTAATACCAATCAAAAAAAAATAAGACGTTTCCCTTTTGTGATCTCATGATATTTCACAGGAACAGAATCTTATTTTTTTTTCTTTTAAATTAAACTTAAATTATTATTTTTCTTTTAAATTAGACATTTTCATAGCATGTGTAATATTTGATCTGCATGTGATACGCTTAGAATGGGTATCATTTTATTTTATTTTCTCCTGTTATCGTTTATGGGGGGATGGTATTTTGGGGGCGTTCGGCATTTTTGTGTAGGGAGATTGGGAGCCTGCTCCCCCCCCTTCTGGGTTATCGTCAGTGGTGACCACACAGTTTTGGGGGTCCCCAGCGACGCAGTCCTGGGGGGCCTCACGGCAGATTGATTTTGATAAGCTACAACCAACGTAGCAGATTTGATCCATCTGCTTTTATTTTAACATTTTAACATTTAACATATTTTATTTTAACATTTCTCAACCCATGACATAGCCATGAAAATCCCGTTACCATCATTGTTTTTGGGGGAGGGGGGAAATTCCTGAAATTAGGTCTAAAATAATAATAATAATAATAATAATAATAATAATAATAATAATAATAATAATATAAATTTATATACCTCCTGACTCCCAGTGCCTGGGGGTATGGGGTGGCTGATAAAGTTGCAAGACCCCGGTCAATTGCACGATTTGCCCCCTCCCAGGGCCATTCCTATTTTGAGCAAAAAGTTA
>JALMGJ010000190.1:0-45372 GCA_023362775.1 Charina bottae | reverse complement strand
CACAGGGACTGTTGGAACCATCAATAGCAAAGGGCATGAAAATGCAGCCCTCTGGTGGCTGTTTTGGGCACTGCAGCCTCACAGGGACTGTTGGAACCATCAATAGCAAAGGGCATGAAAATGCTGCCCTCTGGTGGCTGTTTTGGGCACTGCAGCCTCACAGGGACTATTGGAACCATCAATAGCAAAGGGCATGAAAATGCTGCCCTCTGGTGGCTGTTTTGGGCACTGCAGCCTCACAGGGACTATTGGGACCATATATAGCAAAGGGCATGAAAATGCTGCCCTCTGGTGGCTGTTTTGGGCACTGCAGCCTCACAGGGACTGTTGGAACCATCAATAGCAAAGGGCATGAAAATGCTGCCCTCTGGTGGCTGTTTTGGGCACTGCAGCCTCACAGGGACTATTGGAACCATCAATAGAAAAGGGCATGAAAATGCTGCCCTCTGCTGGCTGTTTTGGGCACTGCAGCCTCACAGGGACTATTGGAACCATCAATAGCAAAGGGCATGAAAATGCTGCCCTCTGCTGGCTGTTTTGGGCACTGCAGCCTCACAGGGACTATTGGAACCATCAATAGCAAAGGGCATGAAAATGCTGCCCTCTGGTGGCTGTTTTGGGCACTGCAGCCTCACAGGGACTATTGGGACCATCAATAGCAAAGGGCATGAAAATGCTGCCCTCTGGTGGCTCCTTTGGGCACTGCAGCCTCACAGGGACTATTGGGACCATCAATAGCAAAGGGCATGAAAATGCTGCCCTCTGCTGGCTGTTTTGGGCACTGCAGCCTGACAGGGACTATTGGAACCATCAATAGCAAAGGGCATGAAAATGCTGCCCTCTGGTGGCTATTTTGGGGATTGCAGCCTCACAGGGACTATTAGAACCATCAATAGCAAAGGGCATGAAAATGCTGCCCTCTGGTGGCTGTTTTGGGCACTGCAGCCTCACAGGGACTATTGGGACCATCAATAGCAAAGGGCATGAAAATGCTGCCCTCTGGTGGCTGTTTTGGGCACTGCAGCCTGACAGGGACTATTGGAACCATCAATAGCAAAGGGCATGAAAATGCTGCCCTCTGGTGGCTATTTTGGGGATTGCAGCCTCACAGGGACTATTGGAACCATCAATAGCAAAGGGCATGAAAATGCTGCCCTCTGGTGGCTGTTTTGGGCACTGCAGCCTCACAGGGACTGTTGGAACCATCAATAGCAAAGGGCATGAAAATGCAGCCCTCTGGTGGCTGTTTTGGGCACTGCAGCCTCACAGGGACTGTTGGAACCATCAATAGCAAAGGGCACGAAAATGCTGCCCTCTGGTGGCTGTTTTGGGCACTGCAGCCTCACAGGGACTATTGGGACCATCAATAGCAAAGGGCATGAAAATGCTGCCCTCTGGTGGCTCCTTTGGGCACTGCAGCCTGACAGGGACTATTGGAACCATCAATAGCAAAGGGCATGACAATGCTGCCCTCTGGTGGCTATTTTGGGGATTGCAGCCTCACAGGGACTATTGGAACCATCAATAGCAAAGGGCATGAAAATGCTGCCCTCTGGTGGCTGTTTTGGGCACTGCAGCCTCACAGGGACTATTGGAACCATCAATAGCAAAGGGCATGAAAATGCTGCCCTCTGGTGGCTGTTTTGGGCACTGCAGCCTCACAGGGACTGTTGGAACCATCAATAGCAAAGGGCATGAAAATGCTGCCCTCTGGTGGCTGTTTTGGGCACTGCAGCCTCACAGGGACTGTTGGAACCATCAATAGCAAAGGGCATGAAAATGCTGCCCTCTGGTGGCTGTTTTGGGCACTGCAGCCTCACAGGGACTATTGGAACCATCAATAGCAAAGGGCATGAAAATGCTGCCCTCTGGTGGCTGTTTTGGGCACTGCAGCCTCACAGGGACTATTGGGACCATATATAGCAAAGGGCATGAAAATGCTGCCCTCTGGTGGCTGTTTTGGGCACTGCAGCCTGACAGGGACTATTGGAACCATCAATAGCAAAGGGCATGAAAATGCTGCCCTCTGGTGGCTATTTTGGGGATTGCAGCCTCACAGGGACTATTGGAACCATCAATAGCAAAGGGCATGAAAATGCTGCCCTCTGGTGGCTGTTTTGGGCACTGCAGCCTCACAGGGACTGTTGGAACCATCAATAGCAAAGGGCATGAAAATGCAGCCCTCTGGTGGCTGTTTTGGGCACTGCAGCCTCACAGGGACTGTTGGAACCATCAATAGCAAAGGGCATGAAAATGCTGCCCTCTGGTGGCTGTTTTGGGCACTGCAGCCTCACAGGGACTATTGGAACCATCAATAGCAAAGGGCATGAAAATGCTGCCCTCTGGTGGCTGTTTTGGGCACTGCAGCCTCACAGGGACTATTGGGACCATATATAGCAAAGGGCATGAAAATGCTGCCCTCTGGTGGCTGTTTTGGGCACTGCAGCCTCACAGGGACTGTTGGAACCATCAATAGCAAAGGGCATGAAAATGCTGCCCTCTGGTGGCTGTTTTGGGCACTGCAGCCTCACAGGGACTGTTGGAACCATCAATAGCAAAGGGCATGAAAATGCTGCCCTCTGGTGGCTCCTTTGGGCACTGCAGCCTGACAGGGACTGTTGGAACCATCAATAGCAAAGGGCATGAAAATGCTGCCCTCTGGTGGCTGTTTTGGGCACTGCAGCCTGACAGGGACTATTGGAACCATCAATAGCAAAGGGCATGAAAATGCTGCCCTCTGGTGGCTGTTTTGGGCACTGCAGCCTCACAGGGACTATTGGGACCATCAATAGCAAAGGGCATGAAAATGCTGCCCTCTGGTGGCTCCTTTGGGCACTGCAGCCTGACAGGGACTGTTGGAACCATCAATAGCAAAGGGCATGAAAATGCTGCCCTCTGGTGGCTGTTTTGGGCACTGCAGCCTCACAGGGACTATTGGGACCATAAATAGCAAAGGGCATGAAAATGCTGCCCTCTGGTGGCTGTTTTGGGCACTGCAGCCTCACAGGGACTGTTGGAACCATCAATAGCAAAGGGCATGAAAATGCTGGCCTCTGGTGGCTATTTTCGGCACTGCAGCCTCTCAGGGACTATTGGAACCATCAATAGCAAGGGGCATGAAAATGCTGTCCTCTGGTGGCTGTTTTGGGCACTGCAGCCTCACAGGGATTGTTGGAACCATCAATAGCAAAGGGCATGAAAATGCTGGCCTCTGGTGGCTATTTTCGGCACTGCAGCCTCTCAGGGACTGTTGGAACCATCAATAGCAAAGGGCATGAAAATGCTGCCCTCTGGTGGCTGTTTTGGGCACTGCAGCCTCACAGGGACTATTGGAACCATCAATAGCAAAGGGCATGAAAATGCTGCCCTCTGGTGGCTGTTTTGGGCACTGCAGCCTCACAGGGACTATTGGGACCATCAATAGCAAAGGGCATGAACATGCTGCCCTCTGGTGGCTATTTTGGGGATTGCAGCCTCACAGGGACTATTGGAACCATCAATAGCAAAGGGCATGAAAATGCTGCCCTCTGGTGGCTGTTTTGGGCACTGCAGCCTCACAGGGACTATTGGAACCATCAATAGCAAAGGGCATGAAAATGCTGCCCTCTGGTGGCTGTTTTGGGCACTGCAGCCTCACAGGGACTGTTGGAACCATCAATAGCAAAGGGCATGAAAATGCTGCCCTCTGGTGGCTGTTTTGGGCACTGCAGCCTCACAGGGACTGTTGGAACCATCAATAGCAAAGGGCATGAAAATGCTGCCCTCTGGTGGCTGTTTTGGGCACTGCAGCCTCACAGGGACTATTGGAACCATCAATAGCAAAGGGCATGAAAATGCTGCCCTCTGGTGGCTGTTTTGGGCACTGCAGCCTCACAGGGACTATTGGGACCATCAATAGCAAAGGGCATGAAAATGCTGCCCTCTGGTGGCTGTTTTGGGCACTGCAGCCTCACAGGGACTGTTGGAACCATCAATAGCAAAGGGCATGAAAATGCTGCCCTCTGGTGGCTGTTTTGGGCACTGCAGCCTCACAGGGACTATTGGAACCATCAATAGAAAAGGGCATGAAAATGCTGCCCTCTGCTGGCTGTTTTGGGCACTGCAGCCTCACAGGGACTATTGGAACCATCAATAGCAAAGGGCATGAAAATGCTGCCCTCTGCTGGCTGTTTTGGGCACTGCAGCCTCACAGGGACTGTTGGAACCATCAATAGCAAAGGGCATGAAAATGCTGGCCTCTGGTGGCTATTTTCGGCACTGCAGCCTCTCAGGGACTATTGGAACCATCAATAGCAAAGGGCATGAAAATGCTGCCCTCTGGTGGCTATTTTGGGGATTGCAGCCTCACAGGGACTATTGGAACCATCAATAGCAAAGGGCATGAAAATGCTGCCCTCTGGTGGCTGTTTTGGGCACTGCAGCCTCACAGGGACTATTGGAACCATCAATAGCAAAGGGCATGAAAATGCTGCCCTCTGGTGGCTGTTTTGGGCACTGCAGCCTCACAGGGACTGTTGGAACCATCAATAGCAAAGGGCATGAAAATGCTGCCCTCTGGTGGCTGTTTTGGGCACTGCAGCCTCACAGGGACTGTTGGAACCATCAATAGCAAAGGGCATGAAAATGCTGCCCTCTGGTGGCTGTTTTGGGCACTGCAGCCTCACAGGGACTATTGGAACCATCAATAGCAAAGGGCATGAAAATGCTGCCCTCTGGTGGCTGTTTTGGGCACTGCAGCCTCACAGGGACTATTGGGACCATCAATAGCAAAGGGCATGAAAATGCTGCCCTCTGGTGGCTGTTTTGGGCACTGCAGCCTCACAGGGACTGTTGGAACCATCAATAGCAAAGGGCATGAAAATGCTGCCCTCTGGTGGCTGTTTTGGGCACTGCAGCCTCACAGGGACTATTGGAACCATCAATAGAAAAGGGCATGAAAATGCTGCCCTCTGCTGGCTGTTTTGGGCACTGCAGCCTCACAGGGACTATTGGAACCATCAATAGCAAAGGGCATGAAAATGCTGCCCTCTGCTGGCTGTTTTGGGCACTGCAGCCTCACAGGGACTGTTGGAACCATCAATAGCAAAGGGCATGAAAATGCTGGCCTCTGGTGGCTATTTTCGGCACTGCAGCCTCTCAGGGACTATTGGAACCATCAATAGCAAAGGGCATGAAAATGCTGCCCTCTGGTGGCTGTTTTGGGCACTGCAGCCTGACAGGGACTATTGGAACCATCAATAGCAAAGGGCATGAAAATGCTGCCCTCTGGTGGCTGTTTTGGGCACTGCAGCCTCACAGGGACTATTGGGACCATCAATAGCAAAGGGCATGAAAATGCTGCCCTCTGGTGGCTGTTTTGGGCACTGCAGTCTCACAGGGACTGTTGGAACCATCAATAGCAAAGGGCATGAAAATGCTGCCCTCTGGTGGCTGTTTTGGGCACTGCAGCCTCACAGGGACTATTGGAACCATCAATAGAAAAGGGCATGAAAATGCTGCCCTCTGCTGGCTGTTTTGGGCACTGCAGCATCACAGGGACTATTGGAACCATCAATAGCAAAGGGCATGAAAATGCTGCCCTCTGCTGGCTGTTTTGGGCACTGCAGCCTCACAGGGATTATTGGAACCATCAATAGCAAAGGGCATGAAAATGCTGCCCTCTGGTGGCTGTTTTGGGCACTGCAGCCTCACAGGGACTATTGGGACCATCAATAGCAAAGGGCATGAAAATGCTGCCCTCTGGTGGCTATTTTCGGCACTGCAGCCTCTCAGGGACTATTGGAACCATCAATAGCAAAGGGCATGAAAATGCTGCCCTCTGGTGGCTGTTTTGGGCACTGCAGCCTCACAGGGACTATTGGAACCATCAATAGCAAAGGGCATGAAAATGCTGCCCTCTGGTGGCTGTTTTGGGCACTGCAGCCTCACAGGGACTATTGGAACCATCAATAGCAAAGGGCATGAAAATGCTGCCCTCTGGTGGCTGTTTTGGGCACTGCAGCCTCACAGGGACTATTGGGACCATCAATAGCAAAGGGCATGAACATGCTGCCCTCTGGTGGCTATTTTGGGGATTGCAGCCTCACAGGGACTATTGGAACCATCAATAGCAAAGGGCATGAAAATGCTGCCCTCTGGTGGCTGTTTTGGGCACTGCAGCCTCACAGGGACTATTGGAACCATCAATAGCAAAGGGCATGAAAATGCTGCCCTCTGGTGGCTGTTTTGGGCACTGCAGCCTCACAGGGACTGTTGGAACCATCAATAGCAAAGGGCATGAAAATGCTGCCCTCTGGTGGCTGTTTTGGGCACTGCAGCCTCACAGGGACTGTTGGAACCATCAATAGCAAAGGGCATGAAAATGCTGCCCTCTGGTGGCTGTTTTGGGCACTGCAGCCTCACAGGGACTATTGGAACCATCAATAGCAAAGGGCATGAAAATGCTGCCCTCTGGTGGCTGTTTTGGGCACTGCAGCCTCACAGGGACTATTGGGACCATCAATAGCAAAGGGCATGAAAATGCTGCCCTCTGGTGGCTGTTTTGGGCACTGCAGCCTCACAGGGACTGTTGGAACCATCAATAGCAAAGGGCATGAAAATGCTGCCCTCTGGTGGCTGTTTTGGGCACTGCAGCCTCACAGGGACTATTGGAACCATCAATAGAAAAGGGCATGAAAATGCTGCCCTCTGCTGGCTGTTTTGGGCACTGCAGCCTCACAGGGACTATTGGAACCATCAATAGCAAAGGGCATGAAAATGCTGCCCTCTGCTGGCTGTTTTGGGCACTGCAGCCTCACAGGGACTGTTGGAACCATCAATAGCAAAGGGCATGAAAATGCTGGCCTCTGGTGGCTATTTTCGGCACTGCAGCCTCTCAGGGACTATTGGAACCATCAATAGCAAAGGGCATGAAAATGCTGCCCTCTGGTGGCTATTTTGGGGATTGCAGCCTCACAGGGACTATTGGAACCATCAATAGCAAAGGGCATGAAAATGCTGCCCTCTGGTGGCTGTTTTGGGCACTGCAGCCTCACAGGGACTATTGGAACCATCAATAGCAAAGGGCATGAAAATGCTGCCCTCTGGTGGCTGTTTTGGGCACTGCAGCCTCACAGGGACTGTTGGAACCATCAATAGCAAAGGGCATGAAAATGCTGCCCTCTGGTGGCTGTTTTGGGCACTGCAGCCTCACAGGGACTGTTGGAACCATCAATAGCAAAGGGCATGAAAATGCTGCCCTCTGGTGGCTGTTTTGGGCACTGCAGCCTCACAGGGACTATTGGAACCATCAATAGCAAAGGGCATGAAAATGCTGCCCTCTGGTGGCTGTTTTGGGCACTGCAGCCTCACAGGGACTATTGGGACCATCAATAGCAAAGGGCATGAAAATGCTGCCCTCTGGTGGCTGTTTTGGGCACTGCAGCCTCACAGGGACTGTTGGAACCATCAATAGCAAAGGGCATGAAAATGCTGCCCTCTGGTGGCTGTTTTGGGCACTGCAGCCTCACAGGGACTATTGGAACCATCAATAGAAAAGGGCATGAAAATGCTGCCCTCTGCTGGCTGTTTTGGGCACTGCAGCCTCACAGGGACTATTGGAACCATCAATAGCAAAGGGCATGAAAATGCTGCCCTCTGCTGGCTGTTTTGGGCACTGCAGCCTCACAGGGACTGTTGGAACCATCAATAGCAAAGGGCATGAAAATGCTGGCCTCTGGTGGCTATTTTCGGCACTGCAGCCTCTCAGGGACTATTGGAACCATCAATAGCAAAGGGCATGAAAATGCTGCCCTCTGGTGGCTGTTTTGGGCACTGCAGCCTGACAGGGACTATTGGAACCATCAATAGCAAAGGGCATGAAAATGCTGCCCTCTGGTGGCTGTTTTGGGCACTGCAGCCTCACAGGGACTATTGGGACCATCAATAGCAAAGGGCATGAAAATGCTGCCCTCTGGTGGCTGTTTTGGGCACTGCAGTCTCACAGGGACTGTTGGAACCATCAATAGCAAAGGGCATGAAAATGCTGCCCTCTGGTGGCTGTTTTGGGCACTGCAGCCTCACAGGGACTATTGGAACCATCAATAGAAAAGGGCATGAAAATGCTGCCCTCTGCTGGCTGTTTTGGGCACTGCAGCATCACAGGGACTATTGGAACCATCAATAGCAAAGGGCATGAAAATGCTGCCCTCTGCTGGCTGTTTTGGGCACTGCAGCCTCACAGGGATTATTGGAACCATCAATAGCAAAGGGCATGAAAATGCTGCCCTCTGGTGGCTGTTTTGGGCACTGCAGCCTCACAGGGACTATTGGGACCATCAATAGCAAAGGGCATGAAAATGCTGCCCTCTGGTGGCTATTTTCGGCACTGCAGCCTCTCAGGGACTATTGGAACCATCAATAGCAAAGGGCATGAAAATGCTGCCCTCTGGTGGCTGTTTTGGGCACTGCAGCCTCACAGGGACTATTGGAACCATCAATAGCAAAGGGCATGAAAATGCTGCCCTCTGGTGGCTGTTTTGGGCACTGCAGCCTCACAGGGACTATTGGGACCATCAATAGCAAAGGGCATGAAAATGCTGCCCTCTGCTGGCTGTTTTGGGCACTGCAGCCTGACAGGGACTATTGGAACCATCAATAGCAAAGGGCATGAAAATGCTGCCCTCTGGTGGCTATTTTGGGGATTGCAGCCTCACAGGGACTATTAGAACCATCAATAGCAAAGGGCATGAAAATGCTGCCCTCTGGTGGCTGTTTTGGGCACTGCAGCCTCACAGGGACTATTGGGACCATCAATAGCAAAGGGCATGAAAATGCTGCCCTCTGGTGGCTGTTTTGGGCACTGCAGCCTGACAGGGACTATTGGAACCATCAATAGCAAAGGGCATGAAAATGCTGCCCTCTGGTGGCTATTTTGGGGATTGCAGCCTCACAGGGACTATTGGAACCATCAATAGCAAAGGGCATGAAAATGCTGCCCTCTGGTGGCTGTTTTGGGCACTGCAGCCTCACAGGGACTGTTGGAACCATCAATAGCAAAGGGCATGAAAATGCTGCCCTCTGCTGGCTGTTTTGGGCACTGCAGCCTCACAGGGACTGTTGGAACCATCAATAGCAAAGGGCATGAAAATGCTGCCCTCTGGTGGCTGTTTTGGGCACTGCAGCCTCACAGGGACTATTGGAACCATCAATAGCAAAGGGCATGAAAATGCTGCCCTCTGGTGGCTGTTTTGGGCACTGCAGCCTCACAGGGACTATTGGGACCATATATAGCAAAGGGCATGAAAATGCTGCCCTCTGGTGGCTGTTTTGGGCACTGCAGCCTGACAGGGACTATTGGAACCATCAATAGCAAAGGGCATGAAAATGCTGCCCTCTGGTGGCTATTTTGGGGATTGCAGCCTCACAGGGACTATTGGAACCATCAATAGCAAAGGGCATGAAAATGCTGCCCTCTGGTGGCTGTTTTGGGCACTGCAGCCTCACAGGGACTGTTGGAACCATCAATAGCAAAGGGCATGAAAATGCAGCCCTCTGGTGGCTGTTTTGGGCACTGCAGCCTCACAGGGACTGTTGGAACCATCAATAGCAAAGGGCATGAAAATGCTGCCCTCTGGTGGCTGTTTTGGGCACTGCAGCCTCACAGGGACTATTGGAACCATCAATAGCAAAGGGCATGAAAATGCTGCCCTCTGGTGGCTGTTTTGGGCACTGCAGCCTCACAGGGACTATTGGGACCATCAATAGCAAAGGGCATGAAAATGCTGCCCTCTGGTGGCTCCTTTGGGCACTGCAGCCTGACAGGGACTGTTGGAACCATCAATAGCAAAGGGCATGAAAATGCTGCCCTCTGGTGGCTGTTTTGGGCACTGCAGCCTCACAGGGACTATTGGGACCATAAATAGCAAAGGGCATGAAAATGCTGCCCTCTGGTGGCTGTTTTGGGCACTGCAGCCTCACAGGGACTGTTGGAACCATCAATAGCAAAGGGCATGAAAATGCTGGCCTCTGGTGGCTATTTTCGGCACTGCAGCCTCTCAGGGACTATTGGAACCATCAATAGCAAGGGGCATGAAAATGCTGTCCTCTGGTGGCTGTTTTGGGCACTGCAGCCTCACAGGGATTGTTGGAACCATCAATAGCAAAGGGCATGAAAATGCTGGCCTCTGGTGGCTATTTTCGGCACTGCAGCCTCTCAGGGACTGTTGGAACCATCAATAGCAAAGGGCATGAAAATGCTGCCCTCTGGTGGCTGTTTTGGGCACTGCAGCCTCACAGGGACTATTGGAACCATCAATAGCAAAGGGCATGAAAATGCTGCCCTCTGGTGGCTGTTTTGGGCACTGCAGCCTCACAGGGACTATTGGGACCATCAATAGCAAAGGGCATGAACATGCTGCCCTCTGGTGGCTATTTTGGGGATTGCAGCCTCACAGGGACTATTGGAACCATCAATAGCAAAGGGCATGAAAATGCTGCCCTCTGGTGGCTGTTTTGGGCACTGCAGCCTCACAGGGACTATTGGAACCATCAATAGCAAAGGGCATGAAAATGCTGCCCTCTGGTGGCTGTTTTGGGCACTGCAGCCTCACAGGGACTGTTGGAACCATCAATAGCAAAGGGCATGAAAATGCTGCCCTCTGGTGGCTGTTTTGGGCACTGCAGCCTCACAGGGACTGTTGGAACCATCAATAGCAAAGGGCATGAAAATGCTGCCCTCTGGTGGCTGTTTTGGGCACTGCAGCCTCACAGGGACTATTGGAACCATCAATAGCAAAGGGCATGAAAATGCTGCCCTCTGGTGGCTGTTTTGGGCACTGCAGCCTCACAGGGACTATTGGGACCATCAATAGCAAAGGGCATGAAAATGCTGCCCTCTGGTGGCTGTTTTGGGCACTGCAGCCTCACAGGGACTGTTGGAACCATCAATAGCAAAGGGCATGAAAATGCTGCCCTCTGGTGGCTGTTTTGGGCACTGCAGCCTCACAGGGACTATTGGAACCATCAATAGAAAAGGGCATGAAAATGCTGCCCTCTGCTGGCTGTTTTGGGCACTGCAGCCTCACAGGGACTATTGGAACCATCAATAGCAAAGGGCATGAAAATGCTGCCCTCTGCTGGCTGTTTTGGGCACTGCAGCCTCACAGGGACTGTTGGAACCATCAATAGCAAAGGGCATGCAAATGCTGGCCTCTGGTGGCTATTTTCGGCACTGCAGCCTCTCAGGGACTATTGGAACCATCAATAGCAAAGGGCATGAAAATGCTGCCCTCTGGTGGCTGTTTTGGGCACTGCAGCCTCACAGGGACTATTGGAACCATCAATAGCAAAGGGCATGAAAATGCTGCCCTCTGGTGGCTGTTTTGGGCACTGCAGCCTCACAGGGACTATTGGGACCATCAATAGCAAAGGGCATGAAAATGCTGCCCTCTGGTGGCTGTTTTGGGCACTGCAGTCTCACAGGGACTGTTGGAACCATCAATAGCAAAGGGCATGAAAATGCTGCCCTCTGGTGGCTGTTTTGGGCACTGCAGCCTCACAGGGACTATTGGAACCATCAATAGCAAAGGGCATGAAAATGCTGCCCTCTGGTGGCTGTTTTGGGCACTGCAGCCTCACAGGGACTATTGGGACCATCAATAGCAAAGGGCATGAAAATGCTGCCCTCTGGTGGCTCCTTTGGGCACTGCAGCCTCACAGGGACTATTGGAACCATCAATAGCAAAGGGCATGAAAATGCTGCCCTCTGGTGGCTGTTTTGGGGATTGCAGCCTCACAGGGACTATTGGAACCATCAATAGCAAAGGGCATGAAAATGCTGCCTTCTGGTGGCTGTTTTGGGCACTGCAGCCTCACAGGGACTGTTGGAACCATCAATAGCAAAGGGCATGAAAATGCTGCCCTCTGGTGGCTGTTTTGGGCACTGCAGCCTCACAGGGACTATTGGAACCATCAATAGCAAAGGGCATGAAAATGCTGCCCTCTGGTGGCTGTTTTGGGCACTGCAGCCTCACAGGGACTATTGGGACCATCAATAGCAAAGGGCATGAAAATGCTGCCCTCTGGTGGCTGTTTTGGGCACTGCAGCCTCACAGGGACTGTTGGAACCATCAATAGCAAAGGGCATGAAAATGCTGCCCTCTGGTGGCTGTTTTGGGCACTGCAGCCTCACAGGGACTATTGGAACCATCAATAGAAAAGGGCATGAAAATGCTGCCCTCTGCTGGCTGTTTTGGGCACTGCAGCCTCACAGGGACTATTGGAACCATCAATAGCAAAGGGCATGAAAATGCTGCCCTCTGCTGGCTGTTTTGGGCACTGCAGCCTCACAGGGACTGTTGGAACCATCAATAGCAAAGGGCATGAAAATGCTGGCCTCTGGTGGCTATTTTCGGCACTGCAGCCTCTCAGGGACTATTGGAACCATCAATAGCAAAGGGCATGAAAATGCTGCCCTCTGGTGGCTGTTTTGGGCACTGCAGCCTGACAGGGACTATTGGAACCATCAATAGCAAAGGGCATAAAAATGCTGCCCTCTGGTGGCTGTTTTGGGCACTGCAGCCTCACAGGGACTATTGGGACCATCAATAGCAAAGGGCATGAAAATGCTGCCCTCTGGTGGCTGTTTTGGGCACTGCAGTCTCACAGGGAGTGTTGGAACCATCAATAGCAAAGGGCATGAAAATGCTGCCCTCTGGTGGCTGTTTTGGGCACTGCAGCCTCACAGGGACTATTGGAACCATCAATAGAAAAGGGCATGAAAATGCTGCCCTCTGCTGGCTGTTTTGGGCACTGCAGCATCACAGGGACTATTGGAACCATCAATAGCAAAGGGCATGAAAATGCTGCCCTCTGCTGGCTGTTTTGGGCACTGCAGCCTCACAGGGATTATTGGAACCATCAATAGCAAAGGGCATGAAAATGCTGCCCTCTGGTGGCTGTTTTGGGCACTGCAGCCTCACAGGGACTATTGGGACCATCAATAGCAAAGGGCATGAAAATGCTGCCCTCTGGTGGCTATTTTCGGCACTGCAGCCTCTCAGGGACTATTGGAACCATCAATAGCAAAGGGCATGAAAATGCTGCCCTCTGGTGGCTGTTTTGGGCACTGCAGCCTCACAGGGACTATTGGAACCATCAATAGCAAAGGGCATGAAAATGCTGCCCTCTGGTGGCTGTTTTGGGCACTGCAGCCTCACAGGGACTATTGGGACCATCAATAGCAAAGGGCATGAAAATGCTGCCCTCTGCTGGCTGTTTTGGGCACTGCAGCCTGACAGGGACTATTGGAACCATCAATAGCAAAGGGCATGAAAATGCTGCCCTCTGGTGGCTATTTTGGGGATTGCAGCCTCACAGGGACTATTAGAACCATCAATAGCAAAGGGCATGAAAATGCTGCCCTCTGGTGGCTGTTTTGGGCACTGCAGCCTCACAGGGACTATTGGGACCATCAATAGCAAAGGGCATGAAAATGCTGCCCTCTGGTGGCTGTTTTGGGCACTGCAGCCTGACAGGGACTATTGGAACCATCAATAGCAAAGGGCATGAAAATGCTGCCCTCTGGTGGCTATTTTGGGGATTGCAGCCTCACAGGGACTATTGGAACCATCAATAGCAAAGGGCATGAAAATGCTGCCCTCTGGTGGCTGTTTTGGGCACTGCAGCCTCACAGGGACTGTTGGAACCATCAATAGCAAAGGGCATGAAAATGCAGCCCTCTGGTGGCTGTTTTGGGCACTGCAGCCTCACAGGGACTGTTGGAACCATCAATAGCAAAGGGCATGAAAATGCTGCCCTCTGGTGGCTGTTTTGGGCACTGCAGCCTCACAGGGACTATTGGAACCATCAATAGCAAAGGGCATGAAAATGCTGCCCTCTGGTGGCTGTTTTGGGCACTGCAGCCTCACAGGGACTATTGGAACCATCAATAGCAAAGGGCATGAAAATGCTGCCCTCTGGTGGCTGTTTTGGGCACTGCAGCCTCACAGGGACTATTGGAACCATCAATAGCAAAGGGCATGAAAATGCTGCCCTCTGGTGGCTGTTTTGGGCACTGCAGCCTCACAGGGACTATTGGAACCATCAATAGCAAAGGGCATGAAAATGCTGCCCTCTGGTGGCTGTTTTGGGCACTGCAGCCTCACAGGGACTGTTGGAACCATCAATAGCAAAGGGCATGAAAATGCTGCCCTCTGGTGGCTGTTTTGGGCACTGCAGCCTCACAGGGACTGTTGGAACCATCAATAGCAAAGGGCATGAAAATGCTGCCCTCTGGTGGCTGTTTTGGGCACTGCAGCCTCACAGGGACTGTTGGAACCATCAATAGCAAAGGGCATGAAAATGCTGCCCTCTGGTGGCTGTTTTGGGCACTGCAGCCTCACAGGGACTATTGGGACCATCAATAGCAAAGGGCATGAAAATGCTGCCCTCTGGTGGCTGTTTTGGGCACTGCAGCCTCACAGGGACTGTTGGAACCATCAATAGCAAAGGGCATGAAAATGCTGCCCTCTGGTGGCTGTTTTGGGCACTGCAGCCTCACAGGGACTATTGGAACCATCAATAGAAAAGGGCATGAAAATGCTGCCCTCTGCTGGCTGTTTTGGGCACTGCAGCCTCACAGGGACTATTGGAACCATCAATAGCAAAGGGCATGAAAATGCTGCCCTCTGCTGGCTGTTTTGGGCACTGCAGCCTCACAGGGACTGTTGGAACCATCAATAGCAAAGGGCATGCAAATGCTGGCCTCTGGTGGCTATTTTCGGCACTGCAGCCTCTCAGGGACTATTGGAATCATCAATAGCAAAGGGCATGAAAATGCTGCCCTCTGGTGGCTGTTTTGGGCACTGCAGCCTCACAGGGACTATTGGAACCATCAATAGCAAAGGGCATGAAAATGCTGCCCTCTGGTGGCTGTTTTGGGCACTGCAGCCTCACAGGGACTATTGGGACCATCAATAGCAAAGGGCATGAAAATGCTGCCCTCTGGTGGCTGTTTTGGACACTGCAGTCTCACAGGGACTGTTGGAACCATCAATAGCAAAGGGCATGAAAATGCTGCCCTCTGGTGGCTGTTTTGGGCACTGCAGCCTCACAGGGACTATTGGAACCATCAATAGAAAAGAGCATGAAAATGCTGCCCTCTGCTGGCTGTTTTGGCCACTGCAGCATCACAGGGACTATTGGAACCATCAATAGCAAAGGGCATGAAAATGCTGCCCTCTGCTGGCTGTTTTGGGCACTGCAGCCTCACAGGGATTATTGGAACCATCAATAGCAAAGGGCATGAAAATGCTGCCCTCTGGTGGCTGTTTTGGGCAGTGCAGCCTCACAGGGACTATTGGGACCATCAATAGCAAAGGGCATGAAAATGCTGCCCTCTGGTGGCTATTTTCGGCACTGCAGCCTCTCAGCGACTATTGGAACCATCAATAGCAAAGGGCATGAAAATGCTGCCCTCTGGTGGCTGTTTTGGGCACTGCAGCCTCACAGGGACTGTTGGAACCATCAATAGCAAAGGGCATGAAAATGCTCGCCTCTGGTGGCTATTTTCGGCACTGCAGCCTCTCAGGGACTATTGGAACCATCAATAGCAAAGGGCATGAAAATGCTGCCCTCTGGTGGCTGTTTTGGGCACTGCAGCCTCACAGGGACTATTGGAACCATCAATAGCAAAGGGCATGAAAATGCTGCCCTCTGGTGGCTGTTTTGGGCACTGCAGCCTCACAGGGACTATTGGGACCATCAATAGCAAAGGGCATGAAAATGCTGCCCTCTGCTGGCTGTTTTGGGCACTGCAGCCTGACAGGGACTATTGGAACCATCAATAGCAAAGGGCATGAAAATGCTGCCCTCTGGTGGCTATTTTGGGGATTGCAGCCTCACAGGGACTATTAGAACCATCAATAGCAAAGGGCATGAAAATGCTGCCCTCTGGTGGCTGCTTTGGGCACTGCAGCCTCACAGGGACTATTGGGACCATCAATAGCAAAGGGCATGAAAATGCTGCCCTCTGGTGGCTGTTTTGGGCACTGCAGCCTGACAGGGACTATTGGAACCATCAATAGCAAAGGGCATGAAAATGCTGCCCTCTGGTGGCTATTTTGGGGATTGCAGCCTCACAGGGACTATTGGAACCATCAATAGCAAAGGGCATGAAAATGCTGCCCTCTGGTGGCTGTTTTGGGCACTGCAGCCTCACAGGGACTGTTGGAACCATCAATAGCAAAGGGCATGAAAATGCAGCCCTCTGGTGGCTGTTTTGGGCACTGCAGCCTCACAGGGACTGTTGGAACCATCAATAGCAAAGGGCATGAAAATGCTGCCCTCTGGTGGCTGTTTTGGGCACTGCAGCCTCACAGGGACTATTGGAACCATCAATAGCAAAGGGCATGAAAATGCTGCCCTCTGGTGGCTGTTTTGTGCACTGCAGCCTCACAGGGACTATTGGGACCATCAATAGCAAAGGGCATGAAAATGCTGCCCTCTGGTGGCTGTTTTGGGCACTGCAGCCTCACAGGGACTATTGGAACCATCAATAGAAAAGGGCATGAAAATGCTGCCCTCTGCTGGCTGTTTTGGGCACTGCAGCCTCACAGGGACTAT
This sequence comes from Charina bottae, assembly GCA_023362775.1. Classification (NCBI taxonomy): domain Eukaryota; kingdom Metazoa; phylum Chordata; class Lepidosauria; order Squamata; family Charinaidae; genus Charina; species Charina bottae. The sequence goes on along the minus strand of JALMGJ010000190.1, from coordinate 28,770 downwards.
TGGAACCATCAATAGTAAAGGGCATGAAAATGCTGCCCTCTGCTGGCTGTTTTGGGCACTGCAGCCTCACAGGGACTATTGGAACCATCAATAGCAAAGGGCATGAAAATGCTGCCCTCTGGTGGCTGTTTTGGGCACTGCAGCCTCACAGGGACTATTGGGACCATCAATAGCAAAGGGCATGAAAATGCTGCCCTCTGGTGGCTCCTTTGGGCACTGCAGCCTCACAGGGACTATTGGAACCATCAATAGCAAAGGGCATGAAAATGCTGCCCTCTGGTGGCTATTTTGGGGATTGCAGCCTCACAGGGACTATTGGAACCATCAATAGCAAAGGGCATGAAAATGCTGCCTTCTGGTGGCTGTTTTGGGCACTGCAGCCTCACAGGGACTATTGGAACCATCAATAGCAAAGGGCATGAAAATGCTGCCCTCTGGTGGCTCCTTTGGGCACTGCAGCCACAGAGGGACTATTGGAACCATCAATAGCAAAGGGCATGAAAATGCTGCCCTCTGGTGGCTATTTTGGGGATTGCAGCCTCACAGGGACTATTGGAACCATCAATAGCAAAGGGCATGAAAATGCTGACCTCTGGTGGCTGTTTTGGGCACTGCAGCCTCACAGGGACTGTTGGAACCATCAATAGCAAAGGGCATGAAAATGCTGCCCTCTGGTGGCTATTTTCGGCACTGCAGCCTCTCAGGGACTATTGGAACCATCAATAGCAAGGGGCATGAAAATGCTGCCCTCTGGTGGCTGTTTTGGGCACTGCAGCCTCACAGGGACTGTTGGAACCATCAATAGCAAAGGGCATGAAAATGCTGCCCTCTGGTGGCTGTTTTGGGCACTGCAGCATCACAGGGACTATTGGAACCATCAATAGCAAGGGGCATGAAAATGCTGCCCTCTGGTGGCTGTTTTGGGCACTGCAGCCTCACAGGGACTATTGGGACCATCAATAGCAAAGGGCATGAAAATGCTGCCCTCTGGTGGCTGTTTTGGGCACTGCAGCCTGACAGGGACTATTGGAACCATCAATAGCAAAGGGCATGAAAATGCTGCCCTCTGGTGGCTATTTTGGGGATTGCAGCCTCACAGGGACTATTGGAACCATCAATAGCAAAGGGCATGAAAATGCTGCCCTCTGGTGGCTGTTTTGGGCACTGCAGCCTCACAGGGACTGTTGGAACCATCAATAGCAAAGGGCATGAAAATGCAGCCCTCTGGTGGCTGTTTTGGGCACTGCAGCCTCACAGGGACTGTTGGAACCATCAATAGCAAGGGGCATGAAAATGCTGCCCTCTGGTGGCTGTTTTGGGCACTGCAGCCTCACAGGGACTGTTGGAACCATCAATAGCAAAGGGCATGAAAATGATGCCCTCTGGTGGCTGTTTTGGGCACTGCAGCATCACAGGGACTATTGGAACCATCAATAGCAAGGGGCATGAAAATGCTGCCCTCTGGTGGCTGTTTTGGGCACTGCAGCCTCACAGGGACTGTTGGAACCATCAATAGCAAAGGGCATGAAAATGCTGCCCTCTGGTGGCTGTTTTGGGCACTGCAGCCTCACAGGGACTATTGGAACCATCAATAGATAAGGGCATGAAAATGCTGCCCTCTGCTGGCTGTTTTGGGCACTGCAGCCTCACAGGGACTATTGGAACCATCAATAGCAAAGGGCATGAAAATGCTGCCCTCTGCTGGCTGTTTTGGGCACTGCAGCCTCACAGGGACTATTGGGACCATCAATAGCAAAGGGCATGAAAATGCTGCCCTCTGGTGGCTGTTTTGGGCACTGCAGTCTCACAGGGACTGTTGGAACCATCAATAGCAAAGGGCATGAAAATGCTGCCCTCTGGTGGCTGTTTTGGGCACTGCAGCCTCACAGGGACTATTGGAACCATCAATAGAAAAGGGCATGAAAATGCTGCCCTCTGCTGGCTGTTTTGGGCACTGCAGCATCACAGGGACTATTGGAACCATCAATAGCAAAGGGCATGAAAATGCTGCCCTCTGCTGGCTGTTTTGGGCACTGCAGCCTCACAGGGACTATTGGAACCATCAATAGCAAAGGGCATGAAAATGCTGCCCTCTGGTGGCTGTTTTGGGCACTGCAGCCTCACAGGGACTGTTGGAACCATCAATAGCAAAGGGCATGAAAATGCTGCCCTCTGGTGGCTATTTTCGGCACTGCAGCCACTCAGGGACTATTGGAACCATCAATAGCAAAGGGCATGAAAATGCTGCCCTCTGGTGGCTGTTTTGGGCACTGCAGCCTCACAGGGACTGTTGGAACCATCAATAGCAAAGGGCATGAAAATGCTGGCCTCTGGTGGCCTTTTTCGGCACTGCAGCCTCTCAGGGACTATTGGAACCATCAATAGCAAAGGGCATGAAAATGCTGCCCTCTGGTGGCTGTTTTGGGCACTGCAGCCTCACAGGGACTATTGGAACCATCAATAGCAAAGGGCATGAAAATGCTGCCCTCTGGTGGCTGTTTTGGGCACTGCAGCCTCACAGGGACTATTGGGACCATATATAGCAAAGGGCATGAAAATGCTGCCCTCTGGTGGCTGTTTTGGGCACTGCAGCCTCACAGGGACTATTGGGACCATCAATAGCAAAGGGCATGAAAATGCTGCCCTCTGGTGGCTATTTTGGGGATTGCAGCCTCACAGGGACTATTGGAACCATCAATAGCAAAGGGCATGAAAATGCTGCCCTCTGGTGGCTGTTTTGGGCACTGCAGCCTCACAGGGACTGTTGGAACCATCAATAGCAAAGGGCATGAAAATGCAGCCCTCTGGTGGCTGTTTTGGGCACTGCAGCCTCACAGGGACTGTTGGAACCATCAATAGCAAAGGGCATGAAAATGCTGCCCTCTGGTGGCTGTTTTGGGCACTGCAGCCTCACAGGGACTATTGGGACCATCAATAGCAAAGGGCATGAAAATGCTGCCCTCTGGTGGCTGTTTTGTGCACTGCAGCCTCACAGGGACTATTGGGACCATATATAGCAAAGGGCATGAAAATGCTGCCCTCTGGTGGCTGTTTTGGGCACTGCAGCCTCACAGGGACTATTGGAACCATCAATAGCAAAGGGCATGAAAATGCTGCCCTCTGGTGGCTGTTTTGTGCACTGCAGCCTCACAGGGACTATTGGGACCATATATAGCAAAGGGCATGAAAATGCTGCCCTCTGGTGGCTGTTTTGGGCACTGCAGCCTCACAGGGACTGTTGGAACCATCAATAGCAAAGGGCATGAAAATGCTGCCCTCTGGTGGCTGTTTTGGGCACTGCAGCCTCACAGGGACTATTGGAACCATCAATAGAAAAGGGCATGAAAATGCTGCCCTCTGCTGGCTGTTTTGGGCACTGCAGCCTCACAGGGACTATTGGAACCATCAATAGCAAAGGGCATGAAAATGCTGCCCTCTGCTGGCTGTTTTGGGCACTGCAGCCTCACAGGGACTATTGGAACCATCAATAGCAAAGGGCATGAAAATGCTGCCCTCTGGTGGCTGTTTTGGGCACTGCAGCCTCACAGGGACTATTGGGACCATCAATAGCAAAGGGCATGAAAATGCTGCCCTCTGGTGGCTCCTTTGGGCACTGCAGCCTCACAGGGACTATTGGAACCATCAATAGCAAAGGGCATGAAAATGCTGCCCTCTGGTGGCTATTTTGGGGATTGCAGCCTCACAGGGACTATTGGAACCATCAATAGCAAAGGGCATGAAAATGCTGCCTTCTGGTGGCTGTTTTGGGCACTGCAGCCTCACAGGGACTATTGGAACCATCAATAGCAAAGGGCATGAAAATGCTGCCCTCTGGTGGCTCCTTTGGGCACTGCAGCCACACAGGGACTATTGGAACCATCAATAGCAAAGGGCATGAAAATGCTGCCCTCTGGTGGCTATTTTGGGGATTGCAGCCTCACAGGGACTATTGGAACCATCAATAGCAAAGGGCATGAAAATGCTGCCCTCTGGTGGCTGTTTTGGGCACTGCAGCCTCACAGGGACTGTTGGAACCATCAATAGCAAAGGGCATGAAAATGCTGCCCTCTGGTGGCTATTTTCGGCACTGCAGCCTCTCAGGGACTATTGGAACCATCAATAGCAAGGGGCATGAAAATGCTGCCCTCTGGTGGCTGTTTTGGGCACTGCAGCCTCACAGGGACTGTTGGAGCCATCAATAGCAAAGGGCATGAAAATGCTGCCCTCTGGTGGCTGTTTTGGGCACTGCAGCATCACAGGGACTATTGGAACCATCAATAGCAAGGGGCATGAAAATGCTGCCCTCTGGTGGCTGTTTTGGGCACTGCAGCCTCACAGGGACTATTGGGACCATCAATAGCAAAGGGCATGAAAATGCTGCCCTCTGGTGGCTGTTTTGGGCACTGCAGCCTGACAGGGACTATTGGAACCATCAATAGCAAAGGGCATGAAAATGCTGCCCTCTGGTGGCTATTTTGGGGATTGCAGCCTCACAGGGACTATTGGAACCATCAATAGCAAAGGGCATGAAAATGCTGCCCTCTGGTGGCTGTTTTGGGCACTGCAGCCTCACAGGGACTGTTGGAACCATCAATAGCAAAGGGCATGAAAATGCAGCCCTCTGGTGGCTGTTTTGGGCACTGCAGCCTCACAGGGACTGTTGGAACCATCAATAGCAAAGGGCATGAAAATGCTGCCCTCTGGTGGCTGTTTTGGGCACTGCAGCCTCACAGGGACTATTGGAACCATCAATAGCAAAGGGCATGAAAATGCTGCCCTCTGGTGGCTGTTTTGGGCACTGCAGCCTCACAGGGACTATTGGGACCATATATAGCAAAGGGCATGAAAATGCTGCCCTCTGGTGGCTGTTTTGGGCACTGCAGCCTCACAGGGACTGTTGGAACCATCAATAGCAAAGGGCATGAAAATGCTGCCCTCTGGTGGCTGTTTTGGGCACTGCAGCCTCACAGGGACTATTGGAACCATCAATAGAAAAGGGCATGAAAATGCTGCCCTCTGCTGGCTGTTTTGGGCACTGCAGCCTCACAGGGACTATTGGAACCATCAATAGCAAAGGGCATGAAAATGCTGCCCTCTGCTGGCTGTTTTGGGCACTGCAGCCTCACAGGGACTATTGGAACCATCAATAGCAAAGGGCATGAAAATGCTGCCCTCTGGTGGCTGTTTTGGGCACTGCAGCCTCACAGGGACTATTGGGACCATCAATAGCAAAGGGCATGAAAATGCTGCCCTCTGGTGGCTCCTTTGGGCACTGCAGCCTCACAGGGACTATTGGGACCATCAATAGCAAAGGGCATGAAAATGCTGCCCTCTGGTGGCTGTTTTGGGCACTGCAGCCTGACAGGGACTATTGGAACCATCAATAGCAAAGGGCATGAAAATGCTGCCCTCTGGTGGCTATTTTGGGGATTGCAGCCTCACAGGGACTATTAGAACCATCAATAGCAAAGGGCATGAAAATGCTGCCCTCTGGTGGCTGTTTTGGGCACTGCAGCCTCACAGGGACTATTGGGACCATCAATAGCAAAGGGCATGAAAATGCTGCCCTCTGGTGGCTGTTTTGGGCACTGCAGCCTGACAGGGACTATTGGAACCATCAATAGCAAAGGGCATGAAAATGCTGCCCTCTGGTGGCTATTTTGGGGATTGCAGCCTCACAGGGACTATTGGAACCATCAATAGCAAAGGGCATGAAAATGCTGCCCTCTGGTGGCTGTTTTGGGCACTGCAGCCTCACAGGGACTGTTGGAACCATCAATAGCAAAGGGCATGAAAATGCTGCCCTCTGGTGGCTATTTTCGGCACTGCAGCCTCTCAGGGACTGTTGGAACCATCAATAGCAAGGGGCATGAAAATGCTGCCCTCTGGTGGCTGTTTTGGGCACTGCAGCCTCACAGGGACTGTTGGAACCATCAATAGCAAAGGGCATGAAAATGATGCCCTCTGGTGGCTGTTTTGGGCACTGCAGCATCACAGGGACTATTGGAACCATCAATAGCAAGGGGCATGAAAATGCTGCCCTCTGGTGGCTGTTTTGGGCACTGCAGCCTCACAGGGACTGTTGGAACCATCAATAGCAAAGGGCATGAAAATGCTGCCCTCTGGTGGCTGTTTTGGGCACTGCAGCCTCACAGGGACTATTGGAACCATCAATAGAAAAGGGCATGAAAATGCTGCCCTCTGCTGGCTGTTTTGGGCACTGCAGCCTCACAGGGACTATTGGAACCATCAATAGCAAAGGGCATGAAAATGCTGCCCTCTGCTGGCTGTTTTGGGCACTGCAGCCTCACAGGGACTATTGGGACCATCAATAGCAAAGGGCATGAAAATGCTGCCCTCTGGTGGCTGTTTTGGGCACTGCAGTCTCACAGGGACTGTTGGAACCATCAATAGCAAAGGGCATGAAAATGCTGCCCTCTGGTGGCTGTTTTGGGCACTGCAGCCTCACAGGGACTATTGGAACCATCAATAGCAAAGGGCATGAAAATGCTGCCCTCTGGTGGCTGTTTTGGGCACTGCAGCCTCACAGGGACTATTGGGACCATCAATAGCAAAGGGCATGAACATGCTGCCCTCTGGTGGCTATTTTGGGGATTGCAGCCTCACAGGGACTATGGGAACCATCAATAGCAAAGGGCATGAAAATGCTGCCCTCTGGTGGCTGTTTTGGGCACTGCAGCCTCACAGGGACTATTGGAACCATCAATAGCAAAGGGCATGAAAATGCTGCCCTCTGGTGGCTGTTTTGGGCACTGCAGCCTCACAGGGACTGTTGGAACCATCAATAGCAAAGGGCATGAAAATGCTGCCCTCTGGTGGCTGTTTTGGGCACTGCAGCCTCACAGGGACTGTTGGAACCATCAATAGCAAAGGGCATGAAAATGCTGCCCTCTGGTGGCTGTTTTGGGCACTGCAGCCTCACAGGGACTATTGGAACCATCAATAGCAAAGGGCATGAAAATGCTGCCCTCTGGTGGCTGTTTTGGGCACTGCAGCCTCACAGGGACTATTGGGACCATCAATAGCAAAGGGCATGAAAATGCTGCCCTCTGGTGGCTGTTTTGGGCACTGCAGCCTCACAGGGACTGTTGGAACCATCAATAGCAAAGGGCATGAAAATGCTGCCCTCTGGTGGCTGTTTTGGGCACTGCAGCCTCACAGGGACTATTGGAACCATCAATAGAAAAGGGCATGAAAATGCTGCCCTCTGCTGGCTGTTTTGGGCACTGCAGCCTCACAGGGACTATTGGAACCATCAATAGCAAAGGGCATGAAAATGCTGCCCTCTGCTGGCTGTTTTGGGCACTGCAGCCTCACAGGGACTGTTGGAACCATCAATAGCAAAGGGCATGCAAATGCTGGCCTCTGGTGGCTATTTTCGGCACTGCAGCCTCTCAGGGACTATTGGAACCATCAATAGCAAAGGGCATGAAAATGCTGCCCTCTGGTGGCTGTTTTGGGCACTGCAGCCTCACAGGGACTATTGGAACCATCAATAGCAAAGGGCATGAAAATGCTGCCCTCTGGTGGCTGTTTTGGGCACTGCAGCCTCACAGGGACTATTGGGACCATCAATAGCAAAGGGCATGAAAATGCTGCCCTCTGGTGGCTGTTTTGGGCACTGCAGTCTCACAGGGACTGTTGGAACCATCAATAGCAAAGGGCATGAAAATGCTGCCCTCTGGTGGCTGTTTTGGGCACTGCAGCCTCACAGGGACTATTGGAACCATCAATAGCAAAGGGCATGAAAATGCTGCCCTCTGGTGGCTGTTTTGGGCACTGCAGCCTCACAGGGACTATTGGGACCATCAATAGCAAAGGGCATGAAAATGCTGCCCTCTGGTGGCTCCTTTGGGCACTGCAGCCTCACAGGGACTATTGGAACCATCAATAGCAAAGGGCATGAAAATGCTGCCCTCTGGTGGCTGTTTTGGGGATTGCAGCCTCACAGGGACTATTGGAACCATCAATAGCAAAGGGCATGAAAATGCTGCCTTCTGGTGGCTGTTTTGGGCACTGCAGCCTCACAGGGACTGTTGGAACCATCAATAGCAAAGGGCATGAAAATGCTGCCCTCTGGTGGCTGTTTTGGGCACTGCAGCCTCACAGGGACTATTGGAACCATCAATAGCAAAGGGCATGAAAATGCTGCCCTCTGGTGGCTGTTTTGGGCACTGCAGCCTCACAGGGACTATTGGGACCATCAATAGCAAAGGGCATGAAAATGCTGCCCTCTGGTGGCTGTTTTGGGCACTGCAGCCTCACAGGGACTGTTGGAACCATCAATAGCAAAGGGCATGAAAATGCTGCCCTCTGGTGGCTGTTTTGGGCACTGCAGCCTCACAGGGACTATTGGAACCATCAATAGAAAAGGGCATGAAAATGCTGCCCTCTGCTGGCTGTTTTGGGCACTGCAGCCTCACAGGGACTATTGGAACCATCAATAGCAAAGGGCATGAAAATGCTGCCCTCTGCTGGCTGTTTTGGGCACTGCAGCCTCACAGGGACTGTTGGAACCATCAATAGCAAAGGGCATGAAAATGCTGGCCTCTGGTGGCTATTTTCGGCACTGCAGCCTCTCAGGGACTATTGGAACCATCAATAGCAAAGGGCATGAAAATGCTGCCCTCTGGTGGCTGTTTTGGGCACTGCAGCCTGACAGGGACTATTGGAACCATCAATAGCAAAGGGCATAAAAATGCTGCCCTCTGGTGGCTGTTTTGGGCACTGCAGCCTCACAGGGACTATTGGGACCATCAATAGCAAAGGGCATGAAAATGCTGCCCTCTGCTGGCTGTTTTGGGCACTGCAGCCTCACAGGGACTATTGGGACCATCAATAGCAAAGGGCATGAAAATGCTGCCCTCTGGTGGCTGTTTTGGGCACTGCAGTCTCACAGGGACTGTTGGAACCATCAATAGCAAAGGGCATGAAAATGCTGCCCTCTGGTGGCTGTTTTGGGCACTGCAGCCTCACAGGGACTATTGGAACCATCAATAGAAAAGGGCATGAAAATGCTGCCCTCTGCTGGCTGTTTTGGGCACTGCAGCATCACAGGGACTATTGGAACCATCAATAGCAAAGGGCATGAAAATGCTGCCCTCTGCTGGCTGTTTTGGGCACTGCAGCCTCACAGGGACTATTGGAACCATCAATAGCAAAGGGCATGAAAATGCTGCCCTCTGGTGGCTGTTTTGGGCACTGCAGCCTCACAGGGACTGTTGGAACCATCAATAGCAAAGGGCATGAAAATGCTGCCCTCTGGTGGCTATTTTCGGCACTGCAGCCACTCAGGGACTATTGGAACCATCAATAGCAAAGGGCATGAAAATGCTGCCCTCTGGTGGCTGTTTTGGGCACTGCAGCCTCACAGGGACTGTTGGAACCATCAATAGCAAAGGGCATGAAAATGCTGGCCTCTGGTGGCCTTTTTCGGCACTGCAGCCTCTCAGGGACTATTGGAACCATCAATAGCAAAGGGCATGAAAATGCTGCCCTCTGGTGGCTGTTTTGGGCACTGCAGCCTCACAGGGACTATTGGAACCATCAATAGCAAAGGGCATGAAAATGCTGCCCTCTGGTGGCTGTTTTGGGCACTGCAGCCTCACAGGGACTATTGGGACCATATATAGCAAAGGGCATGAAAATGCTGCCCTCTGGTGGCTGTTTTGGGCACTGCAGCCTCACAGGGACTATTGGGACCATCAATAGCAAAGGGCATGAAAATGCTGCCCTCTGGTGGCTATTTTGGGGATTGCAGCCTCACAGGGACTATTGGAACCATCAATAGCAAAGGGCATGAAAATGCTGCCCTCTGGTGGCTGTTTTGGGCACTGCAGCCTCACAGGGACTGTTGGAACCATCAATAGCAAAGGGCATGAAAATGCAGCCCTCTGGTGGCTGTTTTGGGCACTGCAGCCTCACAGGGACTGTTGGAACCATCAATAGCAAAGGGCATGAAAATGCTGCCCTCTGGTGGCTGTTTTGGGCACTGCAGCCTCACAGGGACTATTGGGACCATCAATAGCAAAGGGCATGAAAATGCTGCCCTCTGGTGGCTGTTTTGTGCACTGCAGCCTCACAGGGACTATTGGGACCATATATAGCAAAGGGCATGAAAATGCTGCCCTCTGGTGGCTGTTTTGGGCACTGCAGCCTCACAGGGACTATTGGAACCATCAATAGCAAAGGGCATGAAAATGCTGCCCTCTGGTGGCTGTTTTGTGCACTGCAGCCTCACAGGGACTATTGGGACCATATATAGCAAAGGGCATGAAAATGCTGCCCTCTGGTGGCTGTTTTGGGCACTGCAGCCTCACAGGGACTGTTGGAACCATCAATAGCAAAGGGCATGAAAATGCTGCCCTCTGGTGGCTGTTTTGGGCACTGCAGCCTCACAGGGACTATTGGAACCATCAATAGAAAAGGGCATGAAAATGCTGCCCTCTGCTGGCTGTTTTGGGCACTGCAGCCTCACAGGGACTATTGGAACCATCAATAGCAAAGGGCATGAAAATGCTGCCCTCTGCTGGCTGTTTTGGGCACTGCAGCCTCACAGGGACTATTGGAACCATCAATAGCAAAGGGCATGAAAATGCTGCCCTCTGGTGGCTGTTTTGGGCACTGCAGCCTCACAGGGACTATTGGGACCATCAATAGCAAAGGGCATGAAAATGCTGCCCTCTGGTGGCTCCTTTGGGCACTGCAGCCTCACAGGGACTATTGGAACCATCAATAGCAAAGGGCATGAAAATGCTGCCCTCTGGTGGCTATTTTGGGGATTGCAGCCTCACAGGGACTATTGGAACCATCAATAGCAAAGGGCATGAAAATGCTGCCTTCTGGTGGCTGTTTTGGGCACTGCAGCCTCACAGGGACTATTGGAACCATCAATAGCAAAGGGCATGAAAATGCTGCCCTCTGGTGGCTCCTTTGGGCACTGCAGCCACACAGGGACTATTGGAACCATCAATAGCAAAGGGCATGAAAATGCTGCCCTCTGGTGGCTATTTTGGGGATTGCAGCCTCACAGGGACTATTGGAACCATCAATAGCAAAGGGCATGAAAATGCTGCCCTCTGGTGGCTGTTTTGGGCACTGCAGCCTCACAGGGACTGTTGGAACCATCAATAGCAAAGGGCATGAAAATGCTGCCCTCTGGTGGCTATTTTCGGCACTGCAGCCTCTCAGGGACTATTGGAACCATCAATAGCAAGGGGCATGAAAATGCTGCCCTCTGGTGGCTGTTTTGGGCACTGCAGCCTCACAGGGACTGTTGGAGCCATCAATAGCAAAGGGCATGAAAATGCTGCCCTCTGGTGGCTGTTTTGGGCACTGCAGCATCACAGGGACTATTGGAACCATCAATAGCAAGGGGCATGAAAATGCTGCCCTCTGGTGGCTGTTTTGGGCACTGCAGCCTCACAGGGACTATTGGGACCATCAATAGCAAAGGGCATGAAAATGCTGCCCTCTGGTGGCTGTTTTGGGCACTGCAGCCTGACAGGGACTATTGGAACCATCAATAGCAAAGGGCATGAAAATGCTGCCCTCTGGTGGCTATTTTGGGGATTGCAGCCTCACAGGGACTATTGGAACCATCAATAGCAAAGGGCATGAAAATGCTGCCCTCTGGTGGCTGTTTTGGGCACTGCAGCCTCACAGGGACTGTTGGAACCATCAATAGCAAAGGGCATGAAAATGCAGCCCTCTGGTGGCTGTTTTGGGCACTGCAGCCTCACAGGGACTGTTGGAACCATCAATAGCAAAGGGCATGAAAATGCTGCCCTCTGGTGGCTGTTTTGGGCACTGCAGCCTCACAGGGACTATTGGAACCATCAATAGCAAAGGGCATGAAAATGCTGCCCTCTGGTGGCTGTTTTGGGCACTGCAGCCTCACAGGGACTATTGGGACCATATATAGCAAAGGGCATGAAAATGCTGCCCTCTGGTGGCTGTTTTGGGCACTGCAGCCTCACAGGGACTGTTGGAACCATCAATAGCAAAGGGCATGAAAATGCTGCCCTCTGGTGGCTGTTTTGGGCACTGCAGCCTCACAGGGACTATTGGAACCATCAATAGAAAAGGGCATGAAAATGCTGCCCTCTGCTGGCTGTTTTGGGCACTGCAGCCTCACAGGGACTATTGGAACCATCAATAGCAAAGGGCATGAAAATGCTGCCCTCTGCTGGCTGTTTTGGGCACTGCAGCCTCACAGGGACTATTGGAACCATCAATAGCAAAGGGCATGAAAATGCTGCCCTCTGGTGGCTGTTTTGGGCACTGCAGCCTCACAGGGACTATTGGGACCATCAATAGCAAAGGGCATGAAAATGCTGCCCTCTGGTGGCTCCTTTGGGCACTGCAGCCTCACAGGGACTATTGGGACCATCAATAGCAAAGGGCATGAAAATGCTGCCCTCTGGTGGCTGTTTTGGGCACTGCAGCCTGACAGGGACTATTGGAACCATCAATAGCAAAGGGCATGAAAATGCTGCCCTCTGGTGGCTATTTTGGGGATTGCAGCCTCACAGGGACTATTAGAACCATCAATAGCAAAGGGCATGAAAATGCTGCCCTCTGGTGGCTGTTTTGGGCACTGCAGCCTCACAGGGACTATTGGGACCATCAATAGCAAAGGGCATGAAAATGCTGCCCTCTGGTGGCTGTTTTGGGCACTGCAGCCTGACAGGGACTATTGGAACCATCAATAGCAAAGGGCATGAAAATGCTGCCCTCTGGTGGCTATTTTGGGGATTGCAGCCTCACAGGGACTATTGGAACCATCAATAGCAAAGGGCATGAAAATGCTGCCCTCTGGTGGCTGTTTTGGGCACTGCAGCCTCACAGGGACTGTTGGAACCATCAATAGCAAAGGGCATGAAAATGCTGCCCTCTGGTGGCTATTTTCGGCACTGCAGCCTCTCAGGGACTGTTGGAACCATCAATAGCAAGGGGCATGAAAATGCTGCCCTCTGGTGGCTGTTTTGGGCACTGCAGCCTCACAGGGACTGTTGGAACCATCAATAGCAAAGGGCATGAAAATGATGCCCTCTGGTGGCTGTTTTGGGCACTGCAGCATCACAGGGACTATTGGAACCATCAATAGCAAGGGGCATGAAAATGCTGCCCTCTGGTGGCTGTTTTGGGCACTGCAGCCTCACAGGGACTGTTGGAACCATCAATAGCAAAGGGCATGAAAATGCTGCCCTCTGGTGGCTGTTTTGGGCACTGCAGCCTCACAGGGACTATTGGAACCATCAATAGAAAAGGGCATGAAAATGCTGCCCTCTGCTGGCTGTTTTGGGCACTGCAGCCTCACAGGGACTATTGGAACCATCAATAGCAAAGGGCATGAAAATGCTGCCCTCTGCTGGCTGTTTTGGGCACTGCAGCCTCACAGGGACTATTGGGACCATCAATAGCAAAGGGCATGAAAATGCTGCCCTCTGGTGGCTGTTTTGGGCACTGCAGTCTCACAGGGACTGTTGGAACCATCAATAGCAAAGGGCATGAAAATGCTGCCCTCTGGTGGCTGTTTTGGGCACTGCAGCCTCACAGGGACTATTGGAACCATCAATAGCAAAGGGCATGAAAATGCTGCCCTCTGGTGGCTGTTTTGGGCACTGCAGCCTCACAGGGACTATTGGGACCATCAATAGCAAAGGGCATGAACATGCTGCCCTCTGGTGGCTATTTTGGGGATTGCAGCCTCACAGGGACTATGGGAACCATCAATAGCAAAGGGCATGAAAATGCTGCCCTCTGGTGGCTGTTTTGGGCACTGCAGCCTCACAGGGACTATTGGAACCATCAATAGCAAAGGGCATGAAAATGCTGCCCTCTGGTGGCTGTTTTGGGCACTGCAGCCTCACAGGGACTGTTGGAACCATCAATAGCAAAGGGCATGAAAATGCTGCCCTCTGGTGGCTGTTTTGGGCACTGCAGCCTCACAGGGACTGTTGGAACCATCAATAGCAAAGGGCATGAAAATGCTGCCCTCTGGTGGCTGTTTTGGGCACTGCAGCCTCACAGGGACTATTGGAACCATCAATAGCAAAGGGCATGAAAATGCTGCCCTCTGGTGGCTGTTTTGGGCACTGCAGCCTCACAGGGACTATTGGGACCATCAATAGCAAAGGGCATGAAAATGCTGCCCTCTGGTGGCTGTTTTGGGCACTGCAGCCTCACAGGGACTGTTGGAACCATCAATAGCAAAGGGCATGAAAATGCTGCCCTCTGGTGGCTGTTTTGGGCACTGCAGCCTCACAGGGACTATTGGAACCATCAATAGAAAAGGGCATGAAAATGCTGCCCTCTGCTGGCTGTTTTGGGCACTGCAGCCTCACAGGGACTATTGGAACCATCAATAGCAAAGGGCATGAAAATGCTGCCCTCTGCTGGCTGTTTTGGGCACTGCAGCCTCACAGGGACTGTTGGAACCATCAATAGCAAAGGGCATGCAAATGCTGGCCTCTGGTGGCTATTTTCGGCACTGCAGCCTCTCAGGGACTATTGGAACCATCAATAGCAAAGGGCATGAAAATGCTGCCCTCTGGTGGCTGTTTTGGGCACTGCAGCCTCACAGGGACTATTGGAACCATCAATAGCAAAGGGCATGAAAATGCTGCCCTCTGGTGGCTGTTTTGGGCACTGCAGCCTCACAGGGACTATTGGGACCATCAATAGCAAAGGGCATGAAAATGCTGCCCTCTGGTGGCTGTTTTGGGCACTGCAGTCTCACAGGGACTGTTGGAACCATCAATAGCAAAGGGCATGAAAATGCTGCCCTCTGGTGGCTGTTTTGGGCACTGCAGCCTCACAGGGACTATTGGAACCATCAATAGCAAAGGGCATGAAAATGCTGCCCTCTGGTGGCTGTTTTGGGCACTGCAGCCTCACAGGGACTATTGGGACCATCAATAGCAAAGGGCATGAAAATGCTGCCCTCTGGTGGCTCCTTTGGGCACTGCAGCCTCACAGGGACTATTGGAACCATCAATAGCAAAGGGCATGAAAATGCTGCCCTCTGGTGGCTGTTTTGGGGATTGCAGCCTCACAGGGACTATTGGAACCATCAATAGCAAAGGGCATGAAAATGCTGCCTTCTGGTGGCTGTTTTGGGCACTGCAGCCTCACAGGGACTGTTGGAACCATCAATAGCAAAGGGCATGAAAATGCTGCCCTCTGGTGGCTGTTTTGGGCACTGCAGCCTCACAGGGACTATTGGAACCATCAATAGCAAAGGGCATGAAAATGCTGCCCTCTGGTGGCTGTTTTGGGCACTGCAGCCTCACAGGGACTATTGGGACCATCAATAGCAAAGGGCATGAAAATGCTGCCCTCTGGTGGCTGTTTTGGGCACTGCAGCCTCACAGGGACTGTTGGAACCATCAATAGCAAAGGGCATGAAAATGCTGCCCTCTGGTGGCTGTTTTGGGCACTGCAGCCTCACAGGGACTATTGGAACCATCAATAGAAAAGGGCATGAAAATGCTGCCCTCTGCTGGCTGTTTTGGGCACTGCAGCCTCACAGGGACTATTGGAACCATCAATAGCAAAGGGCATGAAAATGCTGCCCTCTGCTGGCTGTTTTGGGCACTGCAGCCTCACAGGGACTGTTGGAACCATCAATAGCAAAGGGCATGAAAATGCTGGCCTCTGGTGGCTATTTTCGGCACTGCAGCCTCTCAGGGACTATTGGAACCATCAATAGCAAAGGGCATGAAAATGCTGCCCTCTGGTGGCTGTTTTGGGCACTGCAGCCTGACAGGGACTATTGGAACCATCAATAGCAAAGGGCATAAAAATGCTGCCCTCTGGTGGCTGTTTTGGGCACTGCAGCCTCACAGGGACTATTGGGACCATCAATAGCAAAGGGCATGAAAATGCTGCCCTCTGGTGGCTGTTTTGGGCACTGCAGTCTCACAGGGAGTGTTGGAACCATCAATAGCAAAGGGCATGAAAATGCTGCCCTCTGGTGGCTGTTTTGGGCACTGCAGCCTCACAGGGACTATTGGAACCATCAATAGAAAAGGGCATGAAAATGCTGCCCTCTGCTGGCTGTTTTGGGCACTGCAGCATCACAGGGACTATTGGAACCATCAATAGCAAAGGGCATGAAAATGCTGCCCTCTGCTGGCTGTTTTGGGCACTGCAGCCTCACAGGGATTATTGGAACCATCAATAGCAAAGGGCATGAAAATGCTGCCCTCTGGTGGCTGTTTTGGGCACTGCAGCCTCACAGGGACTATTGGGACCATCAATAGCAAAGGGCATGAAAATGCTGCCCTCTGGTGGCTATTTTCGGCACTGCAGCCTCTCAGGGACTATTGGAACCATCAATAGCAAAGGGCATGAAAATGCTGCCCTCTGGTGGCTGTTTTGGGCACTGCAGCCTCACAGGGACTATTGGAACCATCAATAGCAAAGGGCATGAAAATGCTGCCCTCTGGTGGCTGTTTTGGGCACTGCAGCCTCACAGGGACTATTGGGACCATCAATAGCAAAGGGCATGAAAATGCTGCCCTCTGCTGGCTGTTTTGGGCACTGCAGCCTGACAGGGACTATTGGAACCATCAATAGCAAAGGGCATGAAAATGCTGCCCTCTGGTGGCTATTTTGGGGATTGCAGCCTCACAGGGACTATTAGAACCATCAATAGCAAAGGGCATGAAAATGCTGCCCTCTGGTGGCTGTTTTGGGCACTGCAGCCTCACAGGGACTATTGGGACCATCAATAGCAAAGGGCATGAAAATGCTGCCCTCTGGTGGCTGTTTTGGGCACTGCAGCCTGACAGGGACTATTGGAACCATCAATAGCAAAGGGCATGAAAATGCTGCCCTCTGGTGGCTATTTTGGGGATTGCAGCCTCACAGGGACTATTGGAACCATCAATAGCAAAGGGCATGAAAATGCTGCCCTCTGGTGGCTGTTTTGGGCACTGCAGCCTCACAGGGACTGTTGGAACCATCAATAGCAAAGGGCATGAAAATGCAGCCCTCTGGTGGCTGTTTTGGGCACTGCAGCCTCACAGGGACTGTTGGAACCATCAATAGCAAAGGGCATGAAAATGCTGCCCTCTGGTGGCTGTTTTGGGCACTGCAGCCTCACAGGGACTATTGGAACCATCAATAGCAAAGGGCATGAAAATGCTGCCCTCTGGTGGCTGTTTTGGGCACTGCAGCCTCACAGGGACTATTGGAACCATCAATAGCAAAGGGCATGAAAATGCTGCCCTCTGGTGGCTGTTTTGGGCACTGCAGCCTCACAGGGACTATTGGAACCATCAATAGCAAAGGGCATGAAAATGCTGCCCTCTGGTGGCTGTTTTGGGCACTGCAGCCTCACAGGGACTATTGGAACCATCAATAGCAAAGGGCATGAAAATGCTGCCCTCTGGTGGCTGTTTTGGGCACTGCAGCCTCACAGGGACTGTTGGAACCATCAATAGCAAAGGGCATGAAAATGCTGCCCTCTGGTGGCTGTTTTGGGCACTGCAGCCTCACAGGGACTGTTGGAACCATCAATAGCAAAGGGCATGAAAATGCTGCCCTCTGGTGGCTGTTTTGGGCACTGCAGCCTCACAGGGACTGTTGGAACCATCAATAGCAAAGGGCATGAAAATGCTGCCCTCTGGTGGCTGTTTTGGGCACTGCAGCCTCACAGGGACTATTGGGACCATCAATAGCAAAGGGCATGAAAATGCTGCCCTCTGGTGGCTGTTTTGGGCACTGCAGCCTCACAGGGACTGTTGGAACCATCAATAGCAAAGGGCATGAAAATGCTGCCCTCTGGTGGCTGTTTTGGGCACTGCAGCCTCACAGGGACTATTGGAACCATCAATAGAAAAGGGCATGAAAATGCTGCCCTCTGCTGGCTGTTTTGGGCACTGCAGCCTCACAGGGACTATTGGAACCATCAATAGCAAAGGGCATGAAAATGCTGCCCTCTGCTGGCTGTTTTGGGCACTGCAGCCTCACAGGGACTGTTGGAACCATCAATAGCAAAGGGCATGCAAATGCTGGCCTCTGGTGGCTATTTTCGGCACTGCAGCCTCTCAGGGACTATTGGAATCATCAATAGCAAAGGGCATGAAAATGCTGCCCTCTGGTGGCTGTTTTGGGCACTGCAGCCTCACAGGGACTATTGGAACCATCAATAGCAAAGGGCATGAAAATGCTGCCCTCTGGTGGCTGTTTTGGGCACTGCAGCCTCACAGGGACTATTGGGACCATCAATAGCAAAGGGCATGAAAATGCTGCCCTCTGGTGGCTGTTTTGGACACTGCAGTCTCACAGGGACTGTTGGAACCATCAATAGCAAAGGGCATGAAAATGCTGCCCTCTGGTGGCTGTTTTGGGCACTGCAGCCTCACAGGGACTATTGGAACCATCAATAGAAAAGAGCATGAAAATGCTGCCCTCTGCTGGCTGTTTTGGCCACTGCAGCATCACAGGGACTATTGGAACCATCAATAGCAAAGGGCATGAAAATGCTGCCCTCTGCTGGCTGTTTTGGGCACTGCAGCCTCACAGGGATTATTGGAACCATCAATAGCAAAGGGCATGAAAATGCTGCCCTCTGGTGGCTGTTTTGGGCAGTGCAGCCTCACAGGGACTATTGGGACCATCAATAGCAAAGGGCATGAAAATGCTGCCCTCTGGTGGCTATTTTCGGCACTGCAGCCTCTCAGCGACTATTGGAACCATCAATAGCAAAGGGCATGAAAATGCTGCCCTCTGGTGGCTGTTTTGGGCACTGCAGCCTCACAGGGACTGTTGGAACCATCAATAGCAAAGGGCATGAAAATGCTCGCCTCTGGTGGCTATTTTCGGCACTGCAGCCTCTCAGGGACTATTGGAACCATCAATAGCAAAGGGCATGAAAATGCTGCCCTCTGGTGGCTGTTTTGGGCACTGCAGCCTCACAGGGACTATTGGAACCATCAATAGCAAAGGGCATGAAAATGCTGCCCTCTGGTGGCTGTTTTGGGCACTGCAGCCTCACAGGGACTATTGGGACCATCAATAGCAAAGGGCATGAAAATGCTGCCCTCTGCTGGCTGTTTTGGGCACTGCAGCCTGACAGGGACTATTGGAACCATCAATAGCAAAGGGCATGAAAATGCTGCCCTCTGGTGGCTATTTTGGGGATTGCAGCCTCACAGGGACTATTAGAACCATCAATAGCAAAGGGCATGAAAATGCTGCCCTCTGGTGGCTGCTTTGGGCACTGCAGCCTCACAGGGACTATTGGGACCATCAATAGCAAAGGGCATGAAAATGCTGCCCTCTGGTGGCTGTTTTGGGCACTGCAGCCTGACAGGGACTATTGGAACCATCAATAGCAAAGGGCATGAAAATGCTGCCCTCTGGTGGCTATTTTGGGGATTGCAGCCTCACAGGGACTATTGGAACCATCAATAGCAAAGGGCATGAAAATGCTGCCCTCTGGTGGCTGTTTTGGGCACTGCAGCCTCACAGGGACTGTTGGAACCATCAATAGCAAAGGGCATGAAAATGCAGCCCTCTGGTGGCTGTTTTGGGCACTGCAGCCTCACAGGGACTGTTGGAACCATCAATAGCAAAGGGCATGAAAATGCTGCCCTCTGGTGGCTGTTTTGGGCACTGCAGCCTCACAGGGACTATTGGAACCATCAATAGCAAAGGGCATGAAAATGCTGCCCTCTGGTGGCTGTTTTGTGCACTGCAGCCTCACAGGGACTATTGGGACCATCAATAGCAAAGGGCATGAAAATGCTGCCCTCTGGTGGCTGTTTTGGGCACTGCAGCCTCACAGGGACTATTGGAACCATCAATAGAAAAGGGCATGAAAATGCTGCCCTCTGCTGGCTGTTTTGGGCACTGCAGCCTCACAGGGACTATTGGAACCATCAATAGTAAAGGGCATGAAAATGCTGCCCTCTGCTGGCTGTTTTGGGCACTGCAGCCTCACAGGGACTATTGGAACCATCAATAGCAAAGGGCATGAAAATGCTGCCCTCTGGTGGCTGTTTTGGGCACTGCAGCCTCACAGGGACTATTGGGACCATCAATAGCAAAGGGCATGAAAATGCTGCCCTCTGGTGGCTCCTTTGGGCACTGCAGCCTCACAGGGACTATTGGAACCATCAATAGCAAAGGGCATGAAAATGCTGCCCTCTGGTGGCTATTTTGGGGATTGCAGCCTCACAGGGACTATTGGAACCATCAATAGCAAAGGGCATGAAAATGCTGCCTTCTGGTGGCTGTTTTGGGCACTGCAGCCTCACAGGGACTATTGGAACCATCAATAGCAAAGGGCATGAAAATGCTGCCCTCTGGTGGCTCCTTTGGGCACTGCAGCCACAGAGGGACTATTGGAACCATCAATAGCAAAGGGCATGAAAATGCTGCCCTCTGGTGGCTATTTTGGGGATTGCAGCCTCACAGGGACTATTGGAACCATCAATAGCAAAGGGCATGAAAATGCTGACCTCTGGTGGCTGTTTTGGGCACTGCAGCCTCACAGGGACTGTTGGAACCATCAATAGCAAAGGGCATGAAAATGCTGCCCTCTGGTGGCTATTTTCGGCACTGCAGCCTCTCAGGGACTATTGGAACCATCAATAGCAAGGGGCATGAAAATGCTGCCCTCTGGTGGCTGTTTTGGGCACTGCAGCCTCACAGGGACTGTTGGAACCATCAATAGCAAAGGGCATGAAAATGCTGCCCTCTGGTGGCTGTTTTGGGCACTGCAGCATCACAGGGACTATTGGAACCATCAATAGCAAGGGGCATGAAAATGCTGCCCTCTGGTGGCTGTTTTGGGCACTGCAGCCTCACAGGGACTATTGGGACCATCAATAGCAAAGGGCATGAAAATGCTGCCCTCTGGTGGCTGTTTTGGGCACTGCAGCCTGACAGGGACTATTGGAACCATCAATAGCAAAGGGCATGAAAATGCTGCCCTCTGGTGGCTATTTTGGGGATTGCAGCCTCACAGGGACTATTGGAACCATCAATAGCAAAGGGCATGAAAATGCTGCCCTCTGGTGGCTGTTTTGGGCACTGCAGCCTCACAGGGACTGTTGGAACCATCAATAGCAAAGGGCATGAAAATGCAGCCCTCTGGTGGCTGTTTTGGGCACTGCAGCCTCACAGGGACTGTTGGAACCATCAATAGCAAAGGGCATGAAAATGCTGCCCTCTGGTGGCTGTTTTGGGCACTGCAGCCTCACAGGGACTATTGGAACCATCAATAGCAAAGGGCATGAAAATGCTGCCCTCTGGTGGCTGTTTTGGGCACTGCAGCCTCACAGGGACTATTGGGACCATATATAGCAAAGGGCATGAAAATGCTGCCCTCTGGTGGCTGTTTTGGGCACTGCAGCCTCACAGGGACTGTTGGAACCATCAATAGCAAAGGGCATGAAAATGCTGCCCTCTGGTGGCTGTTTTGGGCACTGCAGCCTCACAGGGACTATTGGAACCATCAATAGAAAAGGGCATGAAAATGCTGCCCTCTGCTGGCTGTTTTGGGCACTGCAGCCTCACAGGGACTATTGGAACCATCAATAGCAAAGGGCATGAAAATGCTGCCCTCTGCTGGCTGTTTTGGGCACTGCAGCCTCACAGGGACTATTGGAACCATCAATAGCAAAGGGCATGAAAATGCTGCCCTCTGGTGGCTGTTTTGGGCACTGCAGCCTCACAGGGACTATTGGGACCATCAATAGCAAAGGGCATGAAAATGCTGCCCTCTGGTGGCTCCTTTGGGCACTGCAGCCTCACAGGGACTATTGGGACCATCAATAGCAAAGGGCATGAAAATGCTGCCCTCTGCTGGCTGTTTTGGGCACTGCAGCCTGACAGGGACTATTGGAACCATCAATAGCAAAGGGCATGAAAATGCTGCCCTCTGGTGGCTATTTTGGGGATTGCAGCCTCACAGGGACTATTAGAACCATCAATAGCAAAGGGCATGAAAATGCTGCCCTCTGGTGGCTGTTTTGGGCACTGCAGCCTCACAGGGACTATTGGGACCATCAATAGCAAAGGGCATGAAAATGCTGCCCTCTGGTGGCTGTTTTGGGCACTGCAGCCTGACAGGGACTATTGGAACCATCAATAGCAAAGGGCATGAAAATGCTGCCCTCTGGTGGCTATTTTGGGGATTGCAGCCTCACAGGGACTATTGGAACCATCAATAGCAAAGGGCATGAAAATGCTGCCCTCTGGTGGCTGTTTTGGGCACTGCAGCCTCACAGGGACTGTTGGAACCATCAATAGCAAAGGGCATGAAAATGCAGCCCTCTGGTGGCTGTTTTGGGCACTGCAGCCTCACAGGGACTGTTGGAACCATCAATAGCAAAGGGCACGAAAATGCTGCCCTCTGGTGGCTGTTTTGGGCACTGCAGCCTCACAGGGACTATTGGGACCATCAATAGCAAAGGGCATGAAAATGCTGCCCTCTGGTGGCTCCTTTGGGCACTGCAGCCTGACAGGGACTATTGGAACCATCAATAGCAAAGGGCATGACAATGCTGCCCTCTGGTGGCTATTTTGGGGATTGCAGCCTCACAGGGACTATTGGAACCATCAATAGCAAAGGGCATGAAAATGCTGCCCTCTGGTGGCTGTTTTGGGCACTGCAGCCTCACAGGGACTATTGGAACCATCAATAGCAAAGGGCATGAAAATGCTGCCCTCTGGTGGCTGTTTTGGGCACTGCAGCCTCACAGGGACTGTTGGAACCATCAATAGCAAAGGGCATGAAAATGCTGCCCTCTGGTGGCTGTTTTGGGCACTGCAGCCTCACAGGGACTGTTGGAACCATCAATAGCAAAGGGCATGAAAATGCTGCCCTCTGGTGGCTGTTTTGGGCACTGCAGCCTCACAGGGACTATTGGAACCATCAATAGCAAAGGGCATGAAAATGCTGCCCTCTGGTGGCTGTTTTGGGCACTGCAGCCTCACAGGGACTATTGGGACCATATATAGCAAAGGGCATGAAAATGCTGCCCTCTGGTGGCTGTTTTGGGCACTGCAGCCTGACAGGGACTATTGGAACCATCAATAGCAAAGGGCATGAAAATGCTGCCCTCTGGTGGCTATTTTGGGGATTGCAGCCTCACAGGGACTATTGGAACCATCAATAGCAAAGGGCATGAAAATGCTGCCCTCTGGTGGCTGTTTTGGGCACTGCAGCCTCACAGGGACTGTTGGAACCATCAATAGCAAAGGGCATGAAAATGCAGCCCTCTGGTGGCTGTTTTGGGCACTGCAGCCTCACAGGGACTGTTGGAACCATCAATAGCAAAGGGCATGAAAATGCTGCCCTCTGGTGGCTGTTTTGGGCACTGCAGCCTCACAGGGACTATTGGAACCATCAATAGCAAAGGGCATGAAAATGCTGCCCTCTGGTGGCTGTTTTGGGCACTGCAGCCTCACAGGGACTATTGGGACCATATATAGCAAAGGGCATGAAAATGCTGCCCTCTGGTGGCTGTTTTGGGCACTGCAGCCTCACAGGGACTGTTGGAACCATCAATAGCAAAGGGCATGAAAATGCTGCCCTCTGGTGGCTGTTTTGGGCACTGCAGCCTCACAGGGACTGTTGGAACCATCAATAGCAAAGGGCATGAAAATGCTGCCCTCTGGTGGCTCCTTTGGGCACTGCAGCCTGACAGGGACTGTTGGAACCATCAATAGCAAAGGGCATGAAAATGCTGCCCTCTGGTGGCTGTTTTGGGCACTGCAGCCTGACAGGGACTATTGGAACCATCAATAGCAAAGGGCATGAAAATGCTGCCCTCTGGTGGCTGTTTTGGGCACTGCAGCCTCACAGGGACTATTGGGACCATCAATAGCAAAGGGCATGAAAATGCTGCCCTCTGGTGGCTCCTTTGGGCACTGCAGCCTGACAGGGACTGTTGGAACCATCAATAGCAAAGGGCATGAAAATGCTGCCCTCTGGTGGCTGTTTTGGGCACTGCAGCCTCACAGGGACTATTGGGACCATAAATAGCAAAGGGCATGAAAATGCTGCCCTCTGGTGGCTGTTTTGGGCACTGCAGCCTCACAGGGACTGTTGGAACCATCAATAGCAAAGGGCATGAAAATGCTGGCCTCTGGTGGCTATTTTCGGCACTGCAGCCTCTCAGGGACTATTGGAACCATCAATAGCAAGGGGCATGAAAATGCTGTCCTCTGGTGGCTGTTTTGGGCACTGCAGCCTCACAGGGATTGTTGGAACCATCAATAGCAAAGGGCATGAAAATGCTGGCCTCTGGTGGCTATTTTCGGCACTGCAGCCTCTCAGGGACTGTTGGAACCATCAATAGCAAAGGGCATGAAAATGCTGCCCTCTGGTGGCTGTTTTGGGCACTGCAGCCTCACAGGGACTATTGGAACCATCAATAGCAAAGGGCATGAAAATGCTGCCCTCTGGTGGCTGTTTTGGGCACTGCAGCCTCACAGGGACTATTGGGACCATCAATAGCAAAGGGCATGAACATGCTGCCCTCTGGTGGCTATTTTGGGGATTGCAGCCTCACAGGGACTATTGGAACCATCAATAGCAAAGGGCATGAAAATGCTGCCCTCTGGTGGCTGTTTTGGGCACTGCAGCCTCACAGGGACTATTGGAACCATCAATAGCAAAGGGCATGAAAATGCTGCCCTCTGGTGGCTGTTTTGGGCACTGCAGCCTCACAGGGACTGTTGGAACCATCAATAGCAAAGGGCATGAAAATGCTGCCCTCTGGTGGCTGTTTTGGGCACTGCAGCCTCACAGGGACTGTTGGAACCATCAATAGCAAAGGGCATGAAAATGCTGCCCTCTGGTGGCTGTTTTGGGCACTGCAGCCTCACAGGGACTATTGGAACCATCAATAGCAAAGGGCATGAAAATGCTGCCCTCTGGTGGCTGTTTTGGGCACTGCAGCCTCACAGGGACTATTGGGACCATCAATAGCAAAGGGCATGAAAATGCTGCCCTCTGGTGGCTGTTTTGGGCACTGCAGCCTCACAGGGACTGTTGGAACCATCAATAGCAAAGGGCATGAAAATGCTGCCCTCTGGTGGCTGTTTTGGGCACTGCAGCCTCACAGGGACTATTGGAACCATCAATAGAAAAGGGCATGAAAATGCTGCCCTCTGCTGGCTGTTTTGGGCACTGCAGCCTCACAGGGACTATTGGAACCATCAATAGCAAAGGGCATGAAAATGCTGCCCTCTGCTGGCTGTTTTGGGCACTGCAGCCTCACAGGGACTGTTGGAACCATCAATAGCAAAGGGCATGAAAATGCTGGCCTCTGGTGGCTATTTTCGG
Organism: Charina bottae; assembly: GCA_023362775.1. Taxonomy (NCBI): domain Eukaryota; kingdom Metazoa; phylum Chordata; class Lepidosauria; order Squamata; family Charinaidae; genus Charina; species Charina bottae. Next base: position 3,434 of record JALMGJ010000190.1, on the reverse strand, counting down.
CACTGCAGCCTCTCAGGGACTATTGGAACCATCAATAGCAAAGGGCATGAAAATGCTGCCCTCTGGTGGCTATTTTGGGGATTGCAGCCTCACAGGGACTATTGGAACCATCAATAGCAAAGGGCATGAAAATGCTGCCCTCTGGTGGCTGTTTTGGGCACTGCAGCCTCACAGGGACTATTGGAACCATCAATAGCAAAGGGCATGAAAATGCTGCCCTCTGGTGGCTGTTTTGGGCACTGCAGCCTCACAGGGACTGTTGGAACCATCAATAGCAAAGGGCATGAAAATGCTGCCCTCTGGTGGCTGTTTTGGGCACTGCAGCCTCACAGGGACTGTTGGAACCATCAATAGCAAAGGGCATGAAAATGCTGCCCTCTGGTGGCTGTTTTGGGCACTGCAGCCTCACAGGGACTATTGGAACCATCAATAGCAAAGGGCATGAAAATGCTGCCCTCTGGTGGCTGTTTTGGGCACTGCAGCCTCACAGGGACTATTGGGACCATCAATAGCAAAGGGCATGAAAATGCTGCCCTCTGGTGGCTGTTTTGGGCACTGCAGCCTCACAGGGACTGTTGGAACCATCAATAGCAAAGGGCATGAAAATGCTGCCCTCTGGTGGCTGTTTTGGGCACTGCAGCCTCACAGGGACTATTGGAACCATCAATAGAAAAGGGCATGAAAATGCTGCCCTCTGCTGGCTGTTTTGGGCACTGCAGCCTCACAGGGACTATTGGAACCATCAATAGCAAAGGGCATGAAAATGCTGCCCTCTGCTGGCTGTTTTGGGCACTGCAGCCTCACAGGGACTGTTGGAACCATCAATAGCAAAGGGCATGAAAATGCTGGCCTCTGGTGGCTATTTTCGGCACTGCAGCCTCTCAGGGACTATTGGAACCATCAATAGCAAAGGGCATGAAAATGCTGCCCTCTGGTGGCTGTTTTGGGCACTGCAGCCTGACAGGGACTATTGGAACCATCAATAGCAAAGGGCATGAAAATGCTGCCCTCTGGTGGCTGTTTTGGGCACTGCAGCCTCACAGGGACTATTGGGACCATCAATAGCAAAGGGCATGAAAATGCTGCCCTCTGGTGGCTGTTTTGGGCACTGCAGTCTCACAGGGACTGTTGGAACCATCAATAGCAAAGGGCATGAAAATGCTGCCCTCTGGTGGCTGTTTTGGGCACTGCAGCCTCACAGGGACTATTGGAACCATCAATAGAAAAGGGCATGAAAATGCTGCCCTCTGCTGGCTGTTTTGGGCACTGCAGCATCACAGGGACTATTGGAACCATCAATAGCAAAGGGCATGAAAATGCTGCCCTCTGCTGGCTGTTTTGGGCACTGCAGCCTCACAGGGATTATTGGAACCATCAATAGCAAAGGGCATGAAAATGCTGCCCTCTGGTGGCTGTTTTGGGCACTGCAGCCTCACAGGGACTATTGGGACCATCAATAGCAAAGGGCATGAAAATGCTGCCCTCTGGTGGCTATTTTCGGCACTGCAGCCTCTCAGGGACTATTGGAACCATCAATAGCAAAGGGCATGAAAATGCTGCCCTCTGGTGGCTGTTTTGGGCACTGCAGCCTCACAGGGACTATTGGAACCATCAATAGCAAAGGGCATGAAAATGCTGCCCTCTGGTGGCTGTTTTGGGCACTGCAGCCTCACAGGGACTATTGGAACCATCAATAGCAAAGGGCATGAAAATGCTGCCCTCTGGTGGCTGTTTTGGGCACTGCAGCCTCACAGGGACTATTGGGACCATCAATAGCAAAGGGCATGAACATGCTGCCCTCTGGTGGCTATTTTGGGGATTGCAGCCTCACAGGGACTATTGGAACCATCAATAGCAAAGGGCATGAAAATGCTGCCCTCTGGTGGCTGTTTTGGGCACTGCAGCCTCACAGGGACTATTGGAACCATCAATAGCAAAGGGCATGAAAATGCTGCCCTCTGGTGGCTGTTTTGGGCACTGCAGCCTCACAGGGACTGTTGGAACCATCAATAGCAAAGGGCATGAAAATGCTGCCCTCTGGTGGCTGTTTTGGGCACTGCAGCCTCACAGGGACTGTTGGAACCATCAATAGCAAAGGGCATGAAAATGCTGCCCTCTGGTGGCTGTTTTGGGCACTGCAGCCTCACAGGGACTATTGGAACCATCAATAGCAAAGGGCATGAAAATGCTGCCCTCTGGTGGCTGTTTTGGGCACTGCAGCCTCACAGGGACTATTGGGACCATCAATAGCAAAGGGCATGAAAATGCTGCCCTCTGGTGGCTGTTTTGGGCACTGCAGCCTCACAGGGACTGTTGGAACCATCAATAGCAAAGGGCATGAAAATGCTGCCCTCTGGTGGCTGTTTTGGGCACTGCAGCCTCACAGGGACTATTGGAACCATCAATAGAAAAGGGCATGAAAATGCTGCCCTCTGCTGGCTGTTTTGGGCACTGCAGCCTCACAGGGACTATTGGAACCATCAATAGCAAAGGGCATGAAAATGCTGCCCTCTGCTGGCTGTTTTGGGCACTGCAGCCTCACAGGGACTGTTGGAACCATCAATAGCAAAGGGCATGAAAATGCTGGCCTCTGGTGGCTATTTTCGGCACTGCAGCCTCTCAGGGACTATTGGAACCATCAATAGCAAAGGGCATGAAAATGCTGCCCTCTGGTGGCTATTTTGGGGATTGCAGCCTCACAGGGACTATTGGAACCATCAATAGCAAAGGGCATGAAAATGCTGCCCTCTGGTGGCTGTTTTGGGCACTGCAGCCTCACAGGGACTATTGGAACCATCAATAGCAAAGGGCATGAAAATGCTGCCCTCTGGTGGCTGTTTTGGGCACTGCAGCCTCACAGGGACTGTTGGAACCATCAATAGCAAAGGGCATGAAAATGCTGCCCTCTGGTGGCTGTTTTGGGCACTGCAGCCTCACAGGGACTGTTGGAACCATCAATAGCAAAGGGCATGAAAATGCTGCCCTCTGGTGGCTGTTTTGGGCACTGCAGCCTCACAGGGACTATTGGAACCATCAATAGCAAAGGGCATGAAAATGCTGCCCTCTGGTGGCTGTTTTGGGCACTGCAGCCTCACAGGGACTATTGGGACCATCAATAGCAAAGGGCATGAAAATGCTGCCCTCTGGTGGCTGTTTTGGGCACTGCAGCCTCACAGGGACTGTTGGAACCATCAATAGCAAAGGGCATGAAAATGCTGCCCTCTGGTGGCTGTTTTGGGCACTGCAGCCTCACAGGGACTATTGGAACCATCAATAGAAAAGGGCATGAAAATGCTGCCCTCTGCTGGCTGTTTTGGGCACTGCAGCCTCACAGGGACTATTGGAACCATCAATAGCAAAGGGCATGAAAATGCTGCCCTCTGCTGGCTGTTTTGGGCACTGCAGCCTCACAGGGACTGTTGGAACCATCAATA
>JALMGJ010000019.1:22080000-22192500 GCA_023362775.1 Charina bottae | reverse complement strand
TGATGATTTTCTTTGGCTACAGAGAGTTAGACGCATAACGGGTGGAGGGAGAATTTACATTTTGAGGTGGGTCAAGAGATCCCTCAGTTCTAGAAGCACCAACTGGGCCTTCCAAAGGTCTGTTTGAACTTCCTCCTCTGATTTGCCACTCCCCAATACCTTATTGCATTAATCCCGTGAGCCAGTTTTAAAAAGTGCTGTTTTTCAGTGACTTTGACTAGTCATGTCTCATTTTCTGAGAAAAGTAGAAAACTATCTGTGATTGACTACAGGGTCAAATAAAAAGAAAGCCCTACAGAAGGAAGGAGTTTTTAATTGGATCTGGAATTGTCTTCAAAAGTAGAGAAAGACACTAATTTCTTCGAATGATAGAATAATAGAATTTAAGGATGAAAGGGACTTTGGAGATAATTTAGTCAGCCTCCTGCCCAAAGCCAGAATCTACTGTAACAGAATTCCTCTTGCCTTTAAACAAGTTGCAAAGTCCTTCAAAGCTCTGACAATGTAGAAGGAAAGATACTGCCTTAAGCTTTTTCTGAATCCCAACTTGAGATGGGGAAAAAACCTCAAGAATACCCATGTTCACTTGGGCCCTCAATTGCTGAATCCACTAACAAAAACCAAGCCAATGGCACAAAGGATAATGTTAAGGTTGTATGAAAAGGAACCTACAGAATATACAGCCTTTCCCTCTTCTTTAGAGATTCCTTATGTTTTTCCCCCATGATTAAACTCTGAGATACTGTACTTCCCAAGAACTCAGCTTGGGAAGCAGTTATATAGGATTTAACTGTTCTTACTCATGTAGGAGTTGCAGTTAAGCAGTGTCTGAAGTCCTCCAGTTTTCATCTCTGGATTATGCCAACTTGACTACATGCTGTGGTTGTGATGTTGATTGTTTTCCCATGTCATGCCTCCTATTTATCCTTTAGCATAGGTTCACACAACCCTGCAAGCCTTTTAGCTTCATTGGTAGTTTGGACTAAAATTACTCCAGCTCCTGTAATCTCTGTTCTACATGTAGCACACTTTTAGTAGCTGGGGAAGGACATTGTTATATTCTCCTAGGTGTTATTTCTGTCATCCCTCCTTAAATAAATTTGTATAATAGTCATGGATGCTTTGTATAATTCTACGAGATACAATTATTTTCTTCCTGTTAGCGCATTCCAGCATGACTTTTCGTAATCCGTAATTTGTAATCCTACAGTTTCAGGTTGTAAAAAAAAAGAAAATTTTAAAAAAGAAATAAAAAAAGAAACTTTTCTGGCTGCTCCTGTTCCTCTTTCTCCTTCTTTAATTGTTCCAGAGCATATCATACTAGCACAAGGCAATGGACAATCCTACTGTCTTTAGTAAAGTTTGTTCTCTTTCCTTTTAAATGCCCCTTTCTATTACTTGTGAATACCAAACCACAACTGCAGTATCGCCACATTGGTAAAGCATATACACTTATCCATTTATAAAGTAAAAATCTCCTCAAAAAGTCCAAGCTTTGCTAAAAGTTCAAATTAGCTTTTTTCTACATTTGAAAGGAAAAAATATATTGGAACAATATATTCTGTGTTTCTTTTTAAGTGAGCTGTTGTTTGTTTGGATAACATGAACAGGTAGAAGAGTCTCTTCCAAAGAAGACCAATATATTAAGGGTTGCTACAACAAACACTGAAAGGCTTTATGTTCTTTCATTAGGGTTTATATGGTGTATAAGAAAAGTGGTCGACATTTTCTAGTGACACACCTTTAAGCTGGATTGATGGCGCTCCAGAGGGATTGGTTTGAACTTGCTGGTAAAGCACTTTGGTTTTTTTAATGTTAATCGAGAGGCCGAGCTTTTCATATGCTTCTGCAAAGATGTTTATGATAGTTTGCAGATCTTCCTCGGAGTGTGCACAGACTACGTTATCATCAGCATCTACAAAAGCCGACATCGACGGTGAAATTCAGCATCGCCTGAGCTCTGCGAGTGTAGCTTTCTCCCGAATGAAGCGTAGAGTGTTTGAGGATCGGGACATTCGCAGGGAGACCAAAATGCTTGTTTACAAAGCCATTGTACTACCAACCCTTCTGTACGCCTGTGAAACATGGACCCTCTACAAACGCCACCTCCAAATTCTTGAAAGATTCCATCAACGCTGCCTGCGAAAAATTCTGCAAATTACTTGGGAAGATAGGCAGACTAATGTTAGCGTATTAGAAGAAGCGAAAACCACCAGCATTGAAACAATGATCATCCAACATCAACTTCGCTGGACCGGTCATGTTGTTCGAATGCCTGACCATCGTCTTCCAAAGCAGCTACTTTACTCCCAACTTAAGAATGGAAAACGGAATATTGGTGGACAGCAAAAGAGATTCAAAGATACTCTCAAAGCTAATTTTAAAAAATGTAATATCAGCATTGAGAACTGGGAAGCCCTAACTCATGAGCGTTTCAATTGGAGGTCATCCTTTATTAATGGCGCTATGGACTTTGAAGAAGCACGAGTACAGGGTGAAAAGGAGAAAAGAGCTAAAAGGAAGGCACGTCAGGCAAACCCTCATCATGACCGTCTCCCACCCGGAAACCTATGCCCTCATTGTGGGAGGTTGTGCGGATCCAGAATTGGCCTTTATAGACACTTACAGATCCACCGTTAAAATTTTACCTTTGGAAGACAATCTTACTCGGCTACGAGTGATCGCCAATGATCGCCAATGACATATGCTGTATGTCTTCTTCAAGACACCTGCATTTTAGCCATTGACTCCAAATACCAGGTGTTGTGATGGTGAATGCATTTGAACTTCACCAAGGATTTTGTGGTCTTCCAGTCTGTTGATATTTTCCTCTTTCTCTCTGTAATCTCTCATGGACTACATGACTATCATTCCATATTAGGCCTATGCAGTGCTTTTATGTTCAAAGGCAAAAAGGTCCTTGGAAGCACATGGAATGTTCTGTGTAGGACCAATCTACAATAACTTAAGCAGTAGTGTCTTCCCAGGATCACACAACTGCTCTCTGCACAATCCTGAGAAAAAAACTCATTTGGTTCAAGGAGCTGTACACAGATGTTGGGTGCACACCCTTGCACACGCTGAAGGACCTTTCTGTCTGCTTTCCAATCTGAAGTGATGTACAACCTACTTTTTATACCTAGGACTCTTAGATGTTGCAGAATTTAAACTGAAAACCAATCATAGAAATTGGCATGTGATAAACCCAAATGCCAGCCTTTAGCATCATATTTACAGTAATGCTGAATGCCATTGTACTCCAGTCAGGTTCAATAGGCACTTGGCCAACATCCCTAGTTCAAATTATGTCTATTATTTCTTGAAATATGTCATTCTTTAATATCAATGGCATCCCAAAGTAGAAATGAAAACAAGTGAGCTTGTTCAGATTGATGCCAATACGGTGTGGTAACTATAGCGTGGACTATAATTGGAGAGATTAAATTCAATTCCCTCCACAGCCATAAAGTTCATTGGATGACCTTCAGCCAACTGTCATCTCTCAAAGAAAGAAAGAAAATAAGAAAGGAAGTCCTGGCTTAGTAGCTAGTTGCTATGGAGTCAAAGTCCATGAATTATGTTTTTAATTTTTTTAAAAAAATTAACAATGAAAAGCAAGAATGGGTACCTGGAGGGCTTCTAGAAAATGAGTGTGGTGTAATGGAAAAAAAATGAGAGAGATTTGAGACAGGAAACTGTGAGTTGCAATTTCTGGTCAAAGATATAAAGGCCTGGGGAGCCTGGAAGAAATCTCTTATCTGTTATCCTAAAAAGGGCAATTTGTGAGGAGGAAATAACATGGATTAGCCCCATGTACAACCTTTTGAGCACCTCTGATAAAAGTGATATGGAACATGATAGATGACAGAGATAAATGATGGATAGATGGTGAATCTGACCTTGGGTGTAGTTTTCCATGTTGGTTGGTGCTTGATAGAATAATGTTGGGGATTTAGCAGAGTTTGAAACAACTCTCGTCCAGATGACAACATTTTTTAAGGAAACTTTTCTCATCTAGCAAGTGATTTACAGTTTATCCAGGCTAAATTACAGCTAAATGAATATGGAGTGGTCAGAATCTGCGATGTAGCCACTGCTTAGAGTGCCATCGATCAGTTCTTTCCATTTACTAAACTGAAGCTTTGTTTTACTTTAGTTTGTTTTTTTACTTGCAATTGATGGAGGAGACATTGTCAAGATTTGTTAGGGGTCGGACTTATCACACCGTGATAAACATCCTATTTGTCTGATCTCTGACCACACATGTACAGGTCTACACCATGAAAAAGCAAATATTCCATTCAGAATGAGAATGGCTGTAATGTGTGCATTGTGTTGTAATCCCAGGGTGCCTTTTACAATACAGGTGCTCATGTGCTTCTACTACCTTCAGATAGAGGTTGGGCCAGAGTGATGGTCCATCTACATCAATTCTCACTCTGTGTGAGGTGCCCTCACTGCGAGTCGCCTCCGTTCTCACACATACCACACAGGACACGCGTGTCTGGTAATCAACGGTTTATTGCGCACACAAAAGGAACACTGAGAAAGATTAGGATGGCTTGCTGACGTGAGCTTGGCTATTTAACCCTTCTACCAGGGCTCCCTCCCCCTCCCCACCATGGACTTTCCTATGATTGGCTCAGGCATGTATCCATGGGTGCTTAAGTGCCCATAGTCCTTGAGGCGTGATTGGTTGTCGCTTTCCCGCTCTCGCTCCGGGTCTATTGACTCTTTCTGTCAGTTGCTTTCGTCTCTTTTCAATCAATGGGGTCATGCCAGAGTTCTGACACTCTGATTGTCTGTATGGCATTGCACTATAAGTAAACAGAGAAATTATGGTAAATAATTTGGCTTCAGTAAACCAGCATTTTAAGACATAAAATGGCACATCATATGGAGAAATCCTCAGGTAAAGACACTGGACCCTGATTGATAACATACCATGAGTTGTAGTTTCAAAGCTTTATAAAGACTAAGAATCTCCTCTTTTTCTGATCTTGTCCCTTTTACACAAGTTCCTTCAAATATTTCTTCCGTCTCATTGCTCAATATGCTAATTTTAACTCCATTTGCATATAAATATATGTGTATATGCATCTATTTCAACACAGTGTTTCTCAAAATAAGCTTAGTGGAACACCCTTTGAACAAAAAAAACTCTTAGAATACTCAAGAATTGTGAAAGTCAATGATACTGTAATGAATATATTAGACCAGGATATACTAATCACATGAGTTTTTATTCAATTTCCTAACCAAAGCTCGATAACAGCAACATTTATGCAAGCAAGTAGTCTCGTTACTAATGTTAATATTGTATATGTGAAAATCTAGAAATCTGACATGTATGTAAGGTAGGAGGGCTGGGACATTCCCACTCTCATGATGAGTTAATATCAGTAGTAAAATCTCATTCAAATAAATTCAGCTCCTGGGGCCTTCCTAAATGCATCCTCATACTTTTCTTGGCCCTGGCATAGAAGTGGCTTGATATTGCCGCCTTCTGGGAAGTTTTGTTGATTTCCCAGGCTAGCCTAAAGGCCTGTGAATTTCTACAGGTCTCTCATTCAAACACTAACCAGATTTCACCCAATTCAGCTTTTTCAGATTTAGTCCAGATTGACTTGGTTCCATGATGTAACTGAGCATTCATGTACCATTACATATCTTAAAATGGGTGGATTTCTTGAGCATCCCTGAATATGAACTCCTTAGAAACCTATAGCAGAATAAATATATATGACATCTGACCAGGGAGATGAGTGGGGACAGAAAAAGTAAGAGGGGCCCCTATGGGCTCTGCAAACCTGCAGGTTGCCAACCTCTGGTGGAGGATGTGATTGCAACCTGTGCTTTATATGGTTCTATCCATCCTTCCTTCGCAGGAGGCCAACATTCTGCTATAGAGTTAAGAAGGAGAAGTCCTTTTGCTCTTCTTTCCTCCTTAGTGTTCTGTTCAAGAACATTGGTTTCCTTTGCCTCTAGCTCAGTGTTTCTCAACCTTGGCAACTTTAAGACGGGTGGACATGCTGGCTGGGGAATTCTGGGTGTTGAGGTACACCATCTTAAAGTCGCCAAGGTTGAGAAACATTGCCTAGCTCCTTAGCCCAGCAACTAATGCAGCCTTGATGTTCTTCCACGTCAGCCTTTTCGATTACCGAAAGATGTTTTTAGCAGTCTTCCCAAATATTTCACCAACACCAAGCCTCTGATAATTTTTTCACTCTCTAGTCTCATAGCAGCTCTGAATTATTACAGTGTTAGAAGTCACCTGGATGTGCTCGTGTGCCTTGTGCTTCAGTCTGCATGCTGCTGGGCTTACCTAGTTCCCCTTGGATGTTACAATGACCATGCAAGACCTACAAGTGCAAAGCCCTCACGTGTTTGAGAGGCTGTAAATGCTCTCACATCAGGAGTTTCTCTCAGTTGCAAACTGTTCCCCTCCTTTCCTTTTAGCAGCATCCTGTGAAAAATGAAAACTGTCAGCTTTATCTAGCCTTAATTTTTCTCTCCCTAAACCATAATATCCTTCCATGTCAGGACTAGATTAAAAAAATAGGCTGAGACTGATAAAATAACAATTCTGCAAACAAAAGTCTAAATCTAGCTAGATGACATCTAGCTTTGACTTATTTACAACAGAATGATCTAGGAGAAAAGTGACTTGTTTCTCTCTTTCAGCACACCCCCTTTTGACTAATACACTTTTCTTTCTAATAAGCAACCTGGGTTCATTGCTTTGAGCATCTGAGGGCATGGCCATGTTCCAACAATCTGAGAACAGCCAAAGGAGAATTTGCCAATGGAATTACACGGGCCCTGCTTGATGAGTGGGTTTGTTGGATTTATGTATTATTAACTTGCTTGTTAATAATATGTGTTAATAATACTCTGTGTAAACATTCAAGGCAGCTGTATATGTGGATAACGGGGTTAGAGTCTAATGTTCTAATAATATGGTTAAGTAATATTTTCAGCAGATAGCGGTTGTTAAAATATCCAAGCAGAGAATGTGAATGATGAGGTATTGGAATGGTCTACAGCAAGGGTTCAATAAATAGATAGATAGATAGATAGATAGATAGATAGATAGATAGATAGATAGATAGTAAAAGTTTACTTAAAGTTCATGATCATTCCCTCTTCAGGAACTATTAGGCAGGCCTGGTTTATGCATTATTCTCACCCAGATTGGCTGCCATCCCATAATTTTTTCCATGTCATTCTGAATCATGAATCATGTCTGCATTTTCTAGTCATATTGTTGGGCTCAAAAATATGTGGTGAGATTGTGTACCAGTGACTCATCACCTAGCAGGCAAGATTTTTTATTACAAACTTTGTCAAGGATGGAAACTGATTTGATATCAGAAAAGACATGGCTGTAAACATGGGATCCTGGCAATTGAACCCTGGCAAAATGCAAAGGGGCTCTTTATTGCGAATGCTGTTCTTCCCCTTTTCTTCTTTAAAGCCTATCACAGGCACTATTTATTTATTTACAAGGTTTATAAGGCCACCCCACTCAAACGGTGTGACTATGGGTGGTGTACAGCATAAAAAACAAACAGTAAAAAAAACACTCCACCCCCCCCAAACCATATAATATTAAACATATATAAGATGGTGCCCAGTTAATATGAATTTTAATGTTCATACTGCCTCTTGTCTCTAATTGTTGCATAATTGATAGTATAGTTGCCTATTTGAAACATTTAAATATAAAATACGAAATATGAAATATGAAATGGTGACTAAGTAACATAGAGCGTGGTGGCTCAGTGGGTAAGATGCCAGGCTTGTTGATCGGAAGATCGCAAGTTCAGGGGTTCGAATCCCTAGCCCCGCATGACGGAGTGAGCTCCTGCACTCGGCCCAGCTCTTGCCAACCTAGCAATTCGAAAGCATGCAAATGCAAGTAGATGAATAGGTACCACTTCGGTGGGATGGTAACAGTGTTCCGCGTGTGTCATGCCGGCCACATGACCACGGAAGCGTCTTTGGACAACGCTGACTCTTCGTCTAACAAACAGAGATGAGCACTGCCCCCTAGAGTCGGACACGACTGCACAAATGTGCGGGGGGAACCTTTACCTTTACCTTAGGTAACATAACAGAACCACCAAAAAGGGACTCTCACTCAACTGGACCCTAATGCCTGGGGGAAGAGCCAGGTCTTAATGGCTTTCTGAAAGTTGAGTAGAGTTGGGTCCTGTCATAGATCAGAGGGGAGATCATTCCCCCTAGTATGGCAACAAACTAGTATGTTGTCATTAAGGAAAAAGACTCTACAGATTAAGAGAGAAGCAAAATGAAGTTAGATCTACTTCACAGCTAAATCTGAGGTTTATCCAAGATTAATGCAAAATGGCCACATAAATGTTGTTTTTCAATAAAGTCAGGCACCATACACAATATGCTTGCAACTAATTGCAGACTCATTAAACATAATTAACAACTGAGATAAAAATAACATTTTTGAAGAGTACAGGAGAAATGCTGGAGGATGCTAAAGGGATTTGGAAGAAAGTTCCCTGCTTTTTAATCTTTATTTAGTAGGACTCAAGATTTAACAGCCATGCAAAGCTCATATTATCATCCATTGCTTTTTTTCTCCTAAACAGCTGGGCTGGGAAAGAAATTTAAAAATGGAAGAAGTCATATACAAATGCCAAATACTGCATGATGGTCATCATTTGAGGGGTCTCCCTGCCTTTTCGTTCCCCTAGCTTTGTTGATTTTCAAAATTTGAGCCAAAGTTTGAGGTGCAATGATGGGGTGGGGGGGTGGGGGGAGAGAATTGTTCAATTAGGCCTAATTTGTGGGAATGAGTTCCTAATATAAACGAAAAGAATTTATGTGTGTTTGCTTTACCAAAATGGCCTCAGGTTTTTGCACTTGGAATTGATTTTATTTAAAGTTTTGCCTGAAGCAATTGCTCAGTGAGTTGTTTTCTCCCTGAAGGTCTCTTTCTAACATTTCAAACCACCAACTATTCTTCTAGTAAAGAATATAAATCCTCCTTTTTACCTTTTTGTGGCCTCTCAAGGACTAACGACCCTATAAATCTGTATAGGATAAAAATACCAATAGTTGTTGTATGTAATTTAGAGCCTGAACCTTTTCTTGGAGTAAAAACAAGCCTACAAACCAGTGGTGGTGATGGTGGGAAAATCCGTTATTGTTCTTGTTTTTCCCAGACACTTTAAAGAAAATTGCAAAGAGTAGAATAAACTGAGCTCTCAACAGTTTCCCCCCCCCCCCTTGAAAACAGATTTTCACATTATCTCTGCATGTTGGAAGACCTTGCTGGATGGAGGCTAGGACTGCTAAAAGTAATCTTAGAAAATGAGCAACCCTTTTCTTTAGCTGTTCCTGCAGAGGGCCCTGCTAGAAAGGCCTGCTCTCTTATGCCATGTTATATTGTACAAATCTATTGCAGATGCTTTGCAATTCACTTAAAGGCATTAGTTGGCTGTGAAACCAAGGTTCATTAAAGAACCCCATTTACAGAAATGGGCAACACAAGACCATTACATACAAATTACTGCAAGGCACTTGCCAAGTCTCTGTAAGGATGCAGTGATTTGTCACACTGGTTCTGAGAACATTTGTCTCACATTCTTTAGTTCTATTAAGCAAACCACAAAGTGTGCCCATCTTAAAGGCACAGAAAAGGGGGAGGAAAAAACCCTCTCTTTTTCATATGTTTCCTTGAAGTGTAGAAGTGACAGGACAGAATGGCAGTTCTGTTTGCGTGAAACGACTCACATGTTTCTGTTTCTGTGTGTGTGTGTGTATACATTATATCTATCTATCCATCTATCCATCTATCCATCTATCCATCTATCCATCTATCATCTATCATCTATCATCTATCTATCATCTATCTATCCACACAAACACACACACACACACACAAACACATACATACATACATACGAGCCAGTTTGGTGTACTAGTTAAGACACCAGTGGTCAAGAGACCGTGATTTCCAGTCCTATCTTAGGCACAAAGCCAGCTGGGTGACTTTGGGCCAGTCACTCTCTCTCAGCCCTAGGAAGCAGGCAATGGCCAAACACTTCCAAAAATGTTGCCATGAAAACTTCAAGGACTTGTCCAGGCATTCAGCAGGGGTCAAGTCTGACCCATAAGCTATCTGTCTGTTTGTCTATCATCTATCTACCTAGGTCTATTTAATGTCTTGAATTCTATGAGGAAAGGCCTGAACAATGGTAGGATATGTGATAATAAGGAGGAAGTTCCAGATTCAACCTCCCTCTAAGTTATACAATATCAATAAATGTTTTTGGATTTAAGTCTACAAGTTTCCTCTTTCTTTTGAAAGTTGAGTGAGGCTGTTCTTTCTTCCTTTGGGTGCAGACTTGGAAACTTTTCTTCAGATATTTTTCTAATCTTCCTATTTTAGGGAGCTCAGCTGGACAGAAGACATCTAGGCTTCAGAAATCTGGGTGACTGCTAGATGGTAGCAAAAGAGTTAAGAATTTTCTATATCTCTTTGCTCCCATGTAATGGTGACTAGCAATTCGAAAGCATGCAAATGCAAGTACATTAATAGGTACCACTTCAGTGGGTAGGTAACAGCATTCCGCATGCGTCATGCCAGTCACATAACTGTGGAAGCGTCTTCGGACAGCGCTGGTTCTTCGGCTAACAAACGGAGATGAACACCGGCCCCTAGAGTCAGACACTACTGCACAAATGTGCGGGGGGAACCTTTACCTAAAACAACAAGGCTCAAAGAGCACCAAGGACTCCACAGTTCAACCCTGAGCTACAAATATTCTCTTCGATTGGAACCTTTACCTTTACCTTTTAATGGTGACTCAAACATTTGCAGCCCATATATAGTTAACTATCTCAATGGACCATGTAGAGGCTGCTCTCTAAGGAGTGCAATTCAATCGCATGTGGCCATGCCTTCATGCCACTTTTTAACTGAAGGCTGCTGAAGGAGGAAGGTTTGTATCCATATCCACAATCCTGTGAAGTATGTTGAGAAGACAGAATGATTGGCCCAAAGTCACCCGATTGAGTGAGGAATTGAACCTGGGTCTGCCTGGTCAAGTACAGTATCTTAGCCGTTTCACAACACTGATACCCCAAGATATCTTATTGCTGGATTTGAAGGAGAAGATAGTGCCTCCCTTTCATTTCTACATATAGAAGCCAACTGAACTGGTAATTGAACTTTCCTTCACTGATAATGGAATCACATCTTCTACAGCAACTTACTGCAATATAGGGCATAGTATATATAGTCATATCTTTTCTACTTCCATCTACCTAATATACAGTCAGTTTGTCTAGGACTGTCACCATGATCACCATCTGCTTCCTGGTTGCCTGTACGTAGAATCAATGCCATGTCTTACAAGACAAAAATAGTTGTTTCCCATACATTCATATGGAACTACCTGAACTAAATTCCAGCTTATGGAATCAATTGAACAGCTTTTTCTTGGGGGAGGAAGGGTGCGATCTGGTAACAACTGAACTGTTTCCAAGTTATAAAAAAACGTTTTGCATCTTGGAAATTCCAAGTCGAAATTCCAAATTATTTACATAATTCTTCTTGGTTCTAGAAGAACTAAGGTTCTTACTTTGCTTAACTACTAATTGGTGCTTATATAGCATGTTCAGATGTCTCTTTTCTGTAATTTTGTGTTGAATATTTT
This sequence comes from Charina bottae, assembly GCA_023362775.1. Classification (NCBI taxonomy): domain Eukaryota; kingdom Metazoa; phylum Chordata; class Lepidosauria; order Squamata; family Charinaidae; genus Charina; species Charina bottae. Next base: position 22,180,798 of record JALMGJ010000019.1, on the reverse strand, counting down.
GTATTTTGTTTTCAAAAGGATAATCTTTTGTCTCATATGAGTTTGCATTTGATAGATTAGTAGAGGACTTCCATTCTTGATTCTCTCTAATGTTAATGGAGTTTTAACCTACCTTCATGTCAATGTGCAACCGACCCTTTTTTTCACCTTAGTGGATCAGCTTATTCTTCTATTGAATGTCCTAACAATACAAATTACCTTTGGCCTTACTAAAGTTCGTGTATTGGCTGATGCTGACAAATAACTCTTAAGACAATATACAGGTTTATTAGAATTAATTACTTCTCTACTTTGTTGATTTCTTCTCCCATTAAATGCTGTAAGTACTATTGTATTGAGTAGAAAGGCAAAGTTCCAGAATCACACACTCTTATTAATTCTGCCCAAACTGTTGTTAGTTTATTTCTTTTTTCTTCAAAAATTCATCATCATAGAAACAAATGGTTTACAACTACAAGTTCCACTAATTCACATATTCATTCATTTGGGAACACCATGCCACCCAAGGTATGGTGCAAGGTATGTAATGGCCTGAACCCCCTAGTCTTCAGGAAGATGCTTAAGACTTGGCTATTCCATAGGGTGCTACTAGTATGAGGGCTGCCTTAATAGTCAGTTAGCTAGTAGATTTTGTTTTATATTGTTTTTGTGAATGTATGTCATTCATGTTGATGGTAAACTGCCTTGTGTGGACAATATATTATATCTTCTAATTAGTGAATTTCATATACTGCCACATATCTTCCTAACTCAATATCTAATTGTCCAGCCTATGTCTGAGTTCCAGGAGAATTGAGTTCAGACTCCTACGCAGAACTTCCAAGGACTACAGTTCCCTTATTGTGGTGCATTCCGGCACGGATACTGTTTCCCAGGGGGAGAGAGCATTCCAGGCTGATAAGAGACTTCGAAGCCCAGACTCTGTTGCTGGGAAGGTTAAGAAGTTCAAGGCAGCCCCTCCCTAGAGCCCTTTGGAGTTATTACCCTTAGGATAGTTAGGTGGCTTTAGTCTGGCATGATTCTGTTCATAGGGTAAGAGCAATAAAGAAACTAGATTTGGAAACCCTCCTCAGCATGGTTCTTGTCCTCAATCCTGACACTTACAGTATGTTTTTTTATACTCTCCAACAAGGCTTAGCCAGTCCAACGAAGCTTGGCCAGTCCTATCCTGATATTCTTCTCACACTTTCTGCTACTTTTCCACCAGACTGCCATCATCTCATCCAGTTGATATGGGAACTGTTTGTTGTTCGGGGAACCATAACTTATTATGTCTTCTTCAAATTCTTCATCCTGGTACTTTTCCCATGCCAGAAATGAAATCTTTTCAAGCAAATGTGTTTGCTTTTTTGATCTGCTTTGAGTGGGATTATCAAATTCCATCTTTCATACATATCCATTCACACATTATTGATTGATTATGTGCCATCAAGTCATTTTCAACTCCAAGTGACCACATATATAGTTTTTCTCCATGAGGATCTATCCCTAACCTGTTCTTTTTTCTTTTTTTTTAGATTTTTTATCCCACATTTATTATTTTTATAAATAACTCAAGGCGGGGAACATACTTCATACTCTTTCTTCCTCCTATTTTCCCCACAACAACAACCCTGTGAGGTGAGTTGGGCTGAGGGAGTGACTGGCCCAAGGTCACCCAGCTGGCTTTCATGCCTAAGGCGAGACTAGAACTCTCAGTCCCCTGGTTTGCCATTGGCTCCTTCCTAGGGCTGAGAGTGACTGGCCCAAGGTCACCCAGCCAGCTTTCATGCTTAAGGTGGGACTAGAACTCACAGACTCCTGGTTTCTAGCCTGGTGCCTTAACCACTCGACCAAACTTTCAGGTCTCTCAACGGGGCACTCATTGCCATTATAACTGAGTTCATCCACCTTGCTGCTGGTCATCCTCTTCTCTTTCCTTCCACTTTTTCCAGCATTACAGCCTTTTCCAGAGAGCTAGGTCTTTGCATAATGTGTCCGAGGTAGGATAATTTAAGCCTGATCATTTGTGCCTCGAGTGAGAACTCTGGGTTGATTTGTTTGATGATCCATCGGTTTGTTTCCTTGGCTGTCCATGGTATTCTCAGGAGTCTTCTCCAACACCAAAGTTCAAAAGCATCAATACTCTTCCTATCCTGCTTTTTCAAAGTCCAGCTTCACTTCCATAGAGTCACAGGGAATACCATGGCTTGCACTTTGTAGGTATAGACACTGTCAGATTTCTCGTATGAAATTGGCAAATAGTTTTCTATACAAAGCACAGCCTTCTGAAAGCACAGTTTCCCCATGGTGACGTGAAGTGCAGGTGCCAAGATAACAACTGTCACGTGGGTATTGTTTTGGCTAGTTTGCATGGGAACAAGTCCTCCTGATTCCTTCCGTGGGAAGCCTTGCTCTGTGTAGAGCAAGGGAGGGAGGAGATCACATGCTTGCTTAGATGCAGCACTGCCACCCAATTAGCAGGTCAAGCTATGTGCTATGGCCTATGCTTTAGGCCTGGTGTGTGTCACACCTAACTTCCAGCCAATCAGAAAGCTGGAAGAACAGAATATCTAACCATGCAAAATGGTGTTCTATGCTTCTTGACTTCTTGTGTCTTTTAGCCATGTACTTCTTCACGTGTTTTGTTCCTGTGGACTGGGAAGTGTGAGCTATGCCTGGCTATGTGAGTGATGCCATGGTTCTCCATGTCTGTTATGTCTGTCAGTGGAAGCACTACACTGGAGAAGATGTATTCTGCTTTGTCTGTACCTTTTTTGCAACGATGTAACTGTATATACAACTCCGCTTTTATTTATAGTAAAGATATTTTAGCCAGAAATGCTGCACTCTGTCTCTGTCTGTTTACTCTCAAGCCTTGTTTTTTCCCTATATGCCAGCGTACATCCTATCATCACGGCATTTGAATATCTTCATGGCTGCTCTGCCAAGTGCTAGTCTGTGGTGTATTTCTTGACTAGTTGTTCCTTTATTGTTCATGGTTGATCCTAAAAGGCAGAAGCTATCCACCACTTCAATATCTTCATTGCTTATTCCATGGCTGGTTGTTTTACACGCCATGTCATTAGTTTAGTCAAATACATGTCATACTATTACACATTTTTTACTAGACCATGGCTTTATATAATGATTAGCATTAAATGCTAGTGGCAATATACTGACATTAATATATTGATACACAGTTCATTAAATAATGGTTTAATGGTTAATGTATCCTGATAGAGTGAAGTGCCAATGAATCTGGGATGTGTGCATTTTAATATTTATTTTTGGATTTTCTTTTATTGAGTCCAGGTTCATTTAAAGCTGAAATATCATCCTAATTTATTGAATGAGGTTATATACTGATTCATTTTTGCTTAAATGAATAATCTCCACTCCATCCCCCTGTATTATAAGCCAGCTTTGTGAGGAATAGTGATTTATTTGTATCAATGCAAATCTCATCAGTGTCTGATAGTTGGATTAGCTAGACACCGCTGTATTGGACAACTTACACTGAAGTAGTTCTGGAAATCAGATAAATTTATGAGAAAACTTTAAGAATAATGCCTGGATAGAAACAAAGTTTGTCAGCATTTATTCTTCCTTAATGTAACTGTAGATTTTGAGAAGAATACCCAAAATGAAAAGAAACTAACTGATTTGGATTTGAGGACACAGTTGTGATAACCTGTGAAAAAGACTATGTGTTGGACCAGGGGTTGTTGAATGAAAGCAAAAACTGACTATGGAATTTGACATCCAAATCTGACGACTAGGTTTATGAGGCAGAATTTGACATGTTTTCATGTTTGTAATGCTGATGAAATATTATTTATGCCCTTTTGCTTAAATGCTGCAGAATATTTTTTACTCTAAGAGGTCTTGCCCTCCACCCAGAAAATGGTATCTGACACATTGCCAATTGCACTAGGGGATTTACTTTTTTTTTAAGTGACTATCTCACTTAAATAAACAAGTTCTCTGTTATAAAGAATGTTGGTGTTTGGCCAGCTAAGTTTTGTAAGCTTCTGGAGTTAATTGTTGCTAAACACAAACAGCAAACTCTTGTGACCAATAAACAAAAACAAATCTTCCAACATGGGTGTTCTGTCAAGTACTTTCTTTTCAATTATTTCCTTGGCAAGATAAATATGTGTTTGCATGCAGAAGTTGATGTTATATTTAATTATCTTCGTATATGCAATACAGCGCTAAGATTTTAATTAAGAGCTCCTTTGGATTATCTCTGAACCAATCATTTTTGGAACAAATTTGCATTGCAACTGCTATGTAACAAGATCCCTGTTTGATGTACTTCCCGTTTGTAATTTTAAAGTCATTTTCCTTCTTAACGTTATCCTGAACTTTATTACCCAAAGGAATGGTTAAATCGTATCAAACTCTCTTAACACACCTTAGCGTTTACACTGGCCTCCCCTTAGGTGGTTGTAATGGCAACCTGTGGAAGACCTTTGTATTTCGAGGAGTTAGGTGGCATGTTTTGATTTTCCTTCCCCCACACCTAGGAGATTAGAGTTTATTTTGAGTTATACTGATGTTTAATTGGCTTGTTTTTGTTGCTGTTTGGCATGAGAGGGGGGAGAGAAGAAGCATATGTTCACTCCTCCAACAGCCTTCAGAACATATCTCTGTGGGAAGTGGGGGGAGAGAAAGTCCCCAGCTCGTTAAGTTCACTCCTCCAGCTGCTTCTTTAGTGGCTTGGAATGGGGGGGGGATGATAAGAGATTGTTTTGGTTAAGCACTGGCTTATCTGATGGTTTCCCATGTTATTGGAATGATGTCATGGTCAGGTGCTGGACCACATGAAGAATCCCAGTCAAGGTCAGGCCATGCAGCTTCAGTGCCATGGAAACTTGGTCATGGGGTTTGGAAGCCAGGCTTTGATAAAAGCCTGAGTATTGCCTTTGGAGTTTGGGAGTCCACACAGGCCTGAGTGCTGGGTGCTGTGAAAATTGCCACCTTGGGGTATCTCCGCTGTCCTTATTAGAGGGCTCCTGGCAGCCTATGGGAGATTAGGTATCACCTTGTTTGCTTGGTATGTATGTATTATGTATTTCTGTATGCGATGCTATGCTTGTTATGCTTTGTAAACTGTGTTTAGACTGTGTTTAACTTTGTTTGTCTATAATAAAGCTTCAAGGTTCTTTATCCACTGGTGTGCTATTATCTCTGGATCTAAAAGAATCAATTGCCCTAGCCCCTGATCAAAGAGGCGTGGACACTTATCAATACAGTGGTGTCTGCCAGAATGGCTGGAACTACAACTCCAAATTCCCATTAGCCTTAACTTGCTCTTGGGACCCCCAAGTTAAAAACTGTCTTTGAGGAATTTAAGCCTTGGAAAAGGACAGCACATCTGAAATGCAACACGTTAATTGACTGCAATTCAGACATGACATTTTGAAGATATCCCCCCCTTTTTTTGGGGGGGTATTTCTCCTTAATAATGGCACCAACTGTATGTAAACCTTTCCCTCAGGAAGTCTTATGTACTTAATAATTTTACACCAACTTGTGTTTTTTTCCTAGATTTTTCCATGACTTACTCCTGTGCAACTGGTACAACTTTTTTCACTCCAGAATTCTGTTTCTGTTCCCGCTGTGACCCTACTTGCTTTTGTATTTCATGAGTTCTTATCTTACATTTTATGCTGTTTTATTGATTTTTATCTTTTGAGCCACTTTTAGAGTATTTTAATCTAAGAGAAAGAAAGCACAGTAGCTTTTATTCAAATCAATTGCCTTTTGTCCAACACTGGAATGGAAAACTGCTTACAGAATTGATAACTTTCTATATTCCAAATTTATTGATAGACTTAAAAGGCTATCTTTAAGGGAACAGATTTGGGGTGTGAGAGGAGTGGAAAAGGGGAGGGATGACAGGAGGGAGTGATGCTATACAAAGAAAGAAACCTGTTCACATAGACAAGATTTATAAATTATATCCAATCTGAAGGACGTGCATGAACATTATAAAAGTGTAGAACAAATCATTCTGCTCTTCACTCAGGCCACTGAACATCTATGACCAATTTCCTTTTTTTTTTTTTTGCCAAATGTAAGGAAATCAAAGTGACTTTAGCAAACAAGGAACTAATGTATGTGGTCTTGCCACAGCAAGAATAATGTTCCTGAAAAAACAACTCAAAATATGCATAATATTAGCATGGATTGAAATGTTAGGATCCTAGTGATAAATGCTAGGCTATTGAACGAAACAAATCTTTGAAATAGGAAAATCTTGGTTTTGCTGCGTGCAATTCTTATGGTTACTATTAATGATGGGAGAATGTCACTCTTTTTTAGGAAGTCAGATTTGTGTATGGTCCCCTTCTGTTCTTTTCCTTTTATGGCCTCGGAACCACCTAATGTGCCATCATTAAGAATAAGCACTGTCTATTTCTGAAAGAAGGAATGGCAATGCTCTTGATTTTTCTGAATCCATTGTCCAACTCAACACATTTAAATAAAGAAGTTAACTTGGAAAACCATTTTGGGATTACAATTCTATATATGGGCTTGTACCACATCTGAAATATGGTTTCTCTTAACATAAACATCAATATTCCAGCAATAAAGGATCTGTTAAATCATAGTAGATTTTCAGTAGCTTGGGTAGAATTTACTGTAACTTTTAATCTCATTCTATGATTTACACTGTGTTGACTGCCACTGTTGATATTTATATATTGTTTGGATTTTAATAAGGGGGCGCGATGGCTCAGTGGTTAAGATACCAGGCTTGTTGATCGGAAGATCGGCGGTTCGAGACCTGAGCGCCGCGTGACAGAGTGAGCTCCCGCACTTGCCAACCTAGCAATTCGAAAGCATGCAAATTCAAGTAGATAAATAGGTACCACTTCGGTGGGTAGGTAACAGCATTCAGCGCGCATCATGTGGCCACATGACCGTGGAAGCGTCTTCAGACAACACTGGCTCTTTGGCTAAGAAACAGAGAAGAGCACCGCCCCCTAGATTCGGACACGACTGTGCAGGGGAAAACCTTTACCTTTACTTTTTTACTTTGGATTTTAACAGTGACTCATAGTTTTCAAAATAATATATTGTTACTTAAAATTAATTAATGAAATATTGAAATTTTAAACCTAAATCTTTGATGGTTGCAGATTTCCTGTTTATTCACTCATGTTTTATTCTTATTTTTTTCTCCTCCTTTCTTTTGTTTGCTATCTTTTTTTCTTTTTCTTTTTTTCAAAAATGCTTAAAAATACAATTTTTAACAAAGAAAATATCTTCATGGAAATAAATTGAATTTCTGTATGAATTTGTAAGACATTGGGCTGCATCTACTCATAATATGTGTGTGAAATAGCTAAAAAAACTCCTAAATTATATGAAAGGGCTTGAGGTATTTTTTAAAGGTTTTTTTTTTGCAAGAAACAATGTGAGCTAAATTTTTGAAGGCATTCTGAGGTGGAAACTGGGGGAAAAAATAAAAAGCCTTGCCTGATCACAGTCTGCCCCAAGAAGAAATCAGGGGAAAGTCTTTGATGAGGCTGATGAACGTTGGCCGTATGGAAGCTATAGAGCAAAAACTACTTTGTAATGTAGGCTTTCTATATTCTTGTCATGACTTTTTAAGCCTTCATCTGTGTATACAATTTTTTATCTTCTCATAAATATTTGCTCTTAAGCATCTTCCTTTTCTGAACCAATTACATATTCAGGATATTAGAAGTTTTTCACAAGAGCCCCTGAAAAATTGGGTAGAGAAAAGGAATATAAAGTTGGTTTATTTCATCAAGGTTAAAATAGATATGTTGTTATCTCTGGTAAGTCCTTAATGAACTTTTGCTGACCAGGACTGAACAACAGGCTTTAAGGATTTGTTTATAGAAAACAGGTGAGAAATGGGAAGAAGAGATCATTTGTTGTATTTTAAGAGAAGATGATAAAATTGTTTATACTTGTGATTAAGTGGGAAGTCATTCATTTATATATTTCCTTTCTTTTCCTTTATTATATTCTTATTTTTCTTTCTTTTCTATTTTTCTTTCTATTTTTTTCTTTCCTGCATTTTCTATTTCTTCTTTTTACTCTTTTATTTTTTTTAGTTTGTATTAGTTTTTATCTTTTTAGGTGTAAGGTTTAATAAAATTATTATAAAAATTGGGTAGACAAATCTAAATAAGTATCTAGAAATGTATGCTGCAGAGCAGAACAACACAATCTAAGGTCCTAGGATTACTTACAGAAACGGTTGAGCATTAGAAATACTCCCAAAATCGCCCCCAAAATACAATTACAATGTGTTTGGATGGCAAAACCATTCAATGGTCTGAATGATGGCAGTTGTAGTCTTACAATCTGGAAGACTGAAGAAGCTCCTTGGATAAGGAGCGAAACGTTTCCACTGAGAAAATAGAAATCCAGTTGACATGATTCAAGCTACAGACAATTCCACCTGGATGACTGAGAACCTTCATAGACAATCTGGAAGACCAGTTCCCCAATTCTTCCCTTACAGAAACACAGTGATAGAAGGATGGATGAGAAAGAAAAATGGGTTCCTCTACTGAGGTGGGGAAGCAGGGGACCACCTCTACTTTGAGAAAACTAGAATCTTGAAAAGAAATAAAATGGTCCGCCTGCTAAACATTTGGTCATTAAATTATGAAATGTATTCTATGTGGCATATCATAGGATGCCCTTTACCATAGTATAAATTCCCCAGTGGGGGGAAAACATGCATACAGACCTTTCATGTATCTATTCAGGCTACTCCATATCTTCCACAAAAAAGTAAATAAGAGATCAGCAAATAGGCATTGAAACATGAACGGAAACTCATAGCCTCTTAGCAGTTAAGCCATAATTTATTTGTGTAAAGCTATAGGCATTCTTGTTTATAAAATAAGAAAAGGAGAAACCAGAGTCCTTAGGACTTCCTTAACTGCAGAGTCTCATCAACCTTTATATGCTAGATGATCTACTGGGTAATGGTTGGTAAACCTCTAGTGGACTAACTGCAATATTAGTGCCACTCATTTGCGGAGATGGCTCTCAGTTTCTAGCCTGGTACCTTAACCACTACACTGAATTGGCTCTCACAAACCTAATATCTTAGTTTTGCCTGATAGAACAAGACAGTATTTTAAAAAAATGTTTTAATCCGTTCAATCGTGTCCAGTTCTCGGAGACTGCCTGGACAAGTCCCTGCAGTTTTCTTGGCAAGGTTTTTCAGAAGTGGTTTGCCATTGCCTCCTTCCTAGGTCTGAAAGAGAGTGGCAGGCCCAAGGTCATCCAGCTGGCTTTGTGCCTAAGGTGGGACTAGAACTCATGGTCTCACAGTTTCTAGCCCAGTGCCTTAACCACTACACCAAACTGGCTCTCAGATAGTGAGGGGGAAAAAGTAAGTAGGCTTGATAAAAAAAAGGTGGCCATATCTCCTTTGGTTTAAATGGTCAATCTTCTGTAGGCTATGTATCCTATTAAAGGGATGAGTATTAAAATCTCTTTAGTGTAAAACTAAGCTTACACTATATAGAAAATCTCATTGAGAAAGCTCAGAAAATATAAGACAACAGAAACTCAGAAGATTTGGGGATGTACTTGGAGGACCCTCCTGCCAACAACTTCCATGGTTATTAATAAACAGGGCACTGATTTTTCACTGATTAAGTAATGGTGCTTATTTGCTGTGACAGTCAGCTATTTGTGAAAGAAAATGACATCTACACCAAATAACAAAGCAGCAGGTAGGACTAAGCTACCTATCCATCATTTTGATACCTTGGCTAATAGCTTTGTCTAGCTTTTAGGAGCTGTTTGACACACAAACAATGTGATAGCAACACTTTTCAAAGCAGAGTTTCAAACACCATAAGTTGTACCTGACAGTGGAAAATATCGCTTTCGAAATAAGTCCTGGAGTCAAGAAAAGTTTTGGGAAAGGCTCAGGAAAATAGTCTGTAAGCAGACATTTCAAATGACTTTGCAGTAATATAAGAATGTTGATATAAAACTCATTATGAACATGACCTGAAACTTTGGGTTGTGAACTTTATTTATAATTGTTTATTTTCTACCTATTTAGCACAGAAAAAATTGCAATTTATTTTCAGTTCTTTTTTTTAAGCAACAGACAGTCCAGTCATTAATGTGCCTAGTTATGAAAACACACACTAATTATTGCAACAGTCAGTGAACCACTGTTACAAAGTGCATTGACAAACTCAAATTGGCTGCTCCAGTTGATTTATAGAAAGAGATGAGGCTTACAAATGGTATGTATTCGTGTCAATTTCATTGATAACATGAACAGTGGTACAACTAGGTCACTGGCCTACAGCATTTCACACTAATGTGAAATTCAAAGTCCTTCCAATGAAAATCATGTTATGGCTTTATTTCTGTGGACTTCAGTTCTACAGTGGAGATAATCTAATTTACAAACAAGTGAAGCTGGGAAAAGCTGATTTTCAATTTATTTCTTAATAATATGCCAAAGTCTGTACATCAATTATTAAAAAGATTCCTTCTCCAGCAAAAGAAACTCCTGTTTCCCTATCTCATTTTCAGGAAGGTTTAAAGTTGTTCTTGATGATGTTCTGAATTTGCTTGATTGTTCCAGATTGGTTACCTCCCCAATTACACACTTCTTCACCAATTTGCAAAATCCTTGGTTGCCATTGCTTTTATATCTGAGAATGGCACTTGGGTAAGGTCCCACATGAATCTTTCTCTGGAAAAGGAAGGAGGCTGTATACCATATACTCAACCACCTTGTAAATAAATGCAACCAACCCATCTGTGAGATTGTCAAAAAAATCTTTTTTGGGGGGGGGGTGTTGGAAAGCAAGCAAGCAAAGAAATTATTCACTTGATAGAGATAAAATATGTTTTTTAAAAACATAGAACACATTTTTGACACAGCACTAGTTATTCTTGATTATGGTGTTTGGTCTAGTGGTTAAGGTGCTGGGCTAGAAACCAGGAGACAGAGAGTTCTAGTCCCGCCTCAGGCGTGAAAGCTGTCTGGGTGACCTTGGGCCAGTCACTCTCTCTCAGCCCTAGGAAGGAGCCAATGGCAAACCAGGAGACTGAGAGTTTGAGTCCCGCCTTAGGCATGAAAGCCGGCTGGGTGACCTTGGGCCAGTCACTCTCTCTCAGCCCAACTCACCTCACAGGATTGCTGTTGTGGGGAAAATAGGAGGAGGAAGGAGTATTAGGTTTGTTCGCTGCCTTGAGTTATTTATAAAAATAATAAATATTTATAATAAAATAAACAAATAAACAAACAAACAAACAAACAAACAAATAAATAAATAAAGCAAGCCTTGTTTGTGGATTCCAATTTTGGGTGAATTCAGCCGAACAAATTGGAGTAAATCTGCATGATTGGTATGTATTTAACAGGTAAAGTTTTCTACCTAGGAATAAAAAAATCTGGGTTGGATAAATAGTTTTCCTTTTATATGGAGCTACTTGAAAACAATTCCAGGAAGAGATGCTCCTTTCAATATGCATATACTGTATACAGTAAATGTATGCACTGTCTGCTCCAGAGACTCTGGGCAATGATGTTTTGGTTGGATTTATGATGTCAATCTCCATCCTAAGCTCTATGGACTGCCACCAGCTGTACATGATATAGAAGGATTTTGCAGAAATATCCCTAGGAGTGAGGGATACCATTTGAATTGGTCAAATAGTGAAGTTTAAGAGAGGACCTACTGAAGACATTTTACTGTCAAAGGCAGAGCAACATATTGTACCAAGCCTGTAATCAAATGTGGATTAGAGAAGGTTCCAGTCTAGTTTTTCTATTTCTTCTACAACTTAAATTATCTTTAACTTTCTTATTTCTCTCCCCCCACCCGCATTTCCTGAATTTCTAGACTGATTAATGGTCTGAATGGTTCTTCCTTCTTAAAAGTTGGTACCAAAAGCTGGACATACAATTTTCTCCTAAGGTAGAAATTGTGATGCACATTTTGTTTCGTTATTCTTTTTAATTGAGCTTAAGAAAAACCTCTTTTAGAGAATGAAATCAATTAAAAATAAAGGGCTGCTTGTTGCCTTTTCATCATACACAAAGTCAGGTGAAAGTAAAGTAAACTGGCTACTTTACTCCACCAAATAGCAAAAATACAGAGAAGGGCTGGACAGGGGTTTGACAAAAATCATCTTTGGAGCATACATTGGGGCTCAGATAGTATCTACCTTCCTTCAACGTCTTAAAACACCGGCACCTTCTCCTGGGATCTCATAATTTTAAAGCAGCTGAGTCTTCGAAGCATGATTTTTCCCTCCAATCTGAAGCACTGCACTTCAGTAACACACAACATTTTGCAACTTGGCATCCCCCAACTGTTTTAAAATTGGAGGAATTGGAAGTCATGTGATTGGTAATTGGGGCCAAGAATTCTGGGACTTAATGTCCCAGTGCACCTAGGAAATTCTGGGGTCTCCAAAAGTGTATTTTAATGCCATGCTGAAGATAAAATGGAGAGTTATAGCCTGGAAACATTACAGAAAAGGATTAAGAACAAATCAATAAAAATGTTAAAAGGAAGGAAAGTAAATTATACTGAGCACTAAAAAAATGCTCTAAGTCAACAATTTGATTTTTTATGTATCTAGCTTCTTTTGAATATTTCCTTCACAAATATTTATCAGTCACTTTCCCCTCCTATTTATTTAAAGTAATATAGGGAATTAAGTGGCATCCTTCACACTCGCTTAAATCATTTTGTTGCTATTTGAATTGATTTATTTAGGCTTGTTTTCTCTCTTACAACTGAACCCTATAAGTTCGGAGGTTTGAATCCCTAGCCCCGGGTGATGGAGTGAGCTACCGCATCGCCCCAGCTCTTGCCAACCTAGCAATTCGAAAGCATGCAAATGCAAGTAGATGAATAGGTACCACTTCGGTGGGAAGGTAACAGTGTTCCGCGTGCGTCATGCGGCCACATGACCATGGAAGCGTCTTCGGATAGCGCTGGCTCTTCAGCTAAGAAATGGAGATGAGCACCGGCCCCTAGAGTTGGACACGACTGTGCAGGGGAAACCTTTACAATTACCTTTTACCTCTTTGTTTTTCTTTTACAATGTTTTTTTTTGTGTGTGTATACATAAGCAGATGACAGCATCTAGCTGATCTCAACTGATCCCTAGGTTGGGTCTGGTTTGGGAGACCATCAGATCAAAAAATCCCAAGCTCCAGGCTAGACTGGAATTGAAAAATAAAGTGGCAGAAGAAGGTAAAACCAAGCCAAGAAAACCATGTAGTGAGTTAAACTCAAGGGAATCTTGACTTTTTTTTAAATGCAGTCATGTTTTCTGGCAAGAAAACGCCCACTTATTTATTTGACTAAATCTCGAAATGTATGTTCTGCTAACAGAGATTTTTAGACATACGTAGAAAAATATCCAGGAGGCTATAATGAGAAACAAGAATATCTGCTTTAAAATTCAGCAATATAAAATCATCTAGATCATGGATGTCCAACCTTTTGGCTTCCCTGGGCCACATTGAGTGAAGAGGAATTGTCTTGGGCCACACATAAAATATATAATATAGTTAATGTATATAAGTAATAAAATTTCATCTTTTTTTTAATTCTAATTTTACTCTTCGTGTGCTTCATCCTTGAAAATAGTTGCTCACAAATGTACGTGCTGCCAAAAAGTGATGTCATGAATAAGGCGTGATTGTGAAGCAAGGGATATTTTTCTCCTGGAAGACAGGTCTTATAAAAGTCCAGTAGACAGACATTATCAAATTTTTCTTTGAGTTGAATGTCTGATTGCAACTCTATGCATTCCATTTGAAAATTCGGACGTAATGTATTATGTCGACTGAAAATGGAGTCAAAAATATACCAAAATACTGATGATTTTTCCGGAAATCTTGAAACCTGTTCTCAAATTCCTGTATCAAACTGAAAAGCAAGGCTGCATATTTCTCGCTGTTCACAGGACTGTGTTTAGCCAATGTATTAAAATGTATAAAATTATTTTCCATAACTTGAGCTTGCCATACTTTAAGTTTCATTTCAAACGCTGTTATGGTTTGAAACATTGCAGTGATAAGTTGGTTTTCACCTTGAAGACGCATGTTTAACTCATTTAAATGAGCGGTTGCATCCACCAAAAGTGCTAAATCTGTGAGCCATTATTCATCTTCAAGTTCTGTCACAAATTTTCTTTTTGATTCCACAAACAACTTGATTTCATTTTGCAAATCATAAAATCTTTTCAGCATTTTACCCCGACTTAGCCATCTTACTTCAGAAAAGTAAATGATGTCCCCATAATCAGCATCTATACTTTTAAGGAACTCCTGGAATTGGCGATGATTCAATCCCTTGGCCCTTATGAAATTCACTTCTTTGATGACAATTTGCATGACATTATCCATTTTTAAAGCTTTCGCGCATAAATTTTCTTGATGTAGAATGCAGTGATACTTCATCAAACGTGAGTTGCCGGTGGCACTTGCATCGTCTTCTATCAATGTTGTAAGTCCCTCACTTTTAGCAACCATCGCCGGGGCGCCATCAGTAGATATACCAGATATGTTGACAATGGTTAAAGAAAATCGCTTTAATGTCATTTTTACTGCTTCGTACAAATCAAGAGATTTAGTTGTGTCTTTTAATGGCAACAAAGAAGCCATTTCTTCAGTGACATTATATTCGTTATCAATACCTCTAATAAAAATGGCAAGTTGAGCCGTACCCGTAGCATCAGTACTTTCATCCATCGCCAAAGCATAAAATTTGAAATTAGCAGCTTTACCCTTCAAACCTCTTTTGGTAGATTTTCCTGTTTCTTCAGTTTACCTGGCTATAGTCTGGTGAGGCAAACTGATTTTTGAAAAATTGCTTTTTTGATCAGGACAAATTATATCTGCCACGCTTTCCATAAAGGTAAAGGTAAAGGTTCCCCCCGCACATTTGTGCAGTCGTGTCCGACTCTAGGGGCCGGTGCTCATCTCCGTTTGTTAGCCGAAGAGCCAGCGTTGTCCGAAGACGCTTCCACGGTCATGTGGCTGGCATGACGTGCGCGGAACGCTGTTACCTACCCACCGAAGTGGTACCTATTCATCTACTTGCATTTGCATGCTTTCGAATTGCTAGGTTGGCAAGAGCTGGGGCTAGTGCGGGAGCTCACTCCGCACGCAGGGCTAGGGATTTGAACCTCCGAACTTGCAATCTTCCGATCGACAAGCCTGGCGTCTTACCCGCTGAGCCACCACGCTTTCCATACATTGCTTAATAAACTCACCATCGGTAAATGGTTTTGATTTTTTTGCAATCAGATTTGCTACCAAATAACTAGCTTTTATAATAGAGTCCTTTTGAGTTGTGACTTTTTTTAAAAAAATTGAGACAACAGACTTTTTTTCAGTTCCGCTAATTTGTCTTTACGACAAATTCCTTGATACGCTTCGAATTTGGCAGCATGTTTTTCCACGTAATGCCTTTTCAAATTGTAGTCTTTGAAAAATGACACATTTCCCCTACAAATTAAGCATAGTGCCTTAGTATTTGTCTCGACAAAAAAGTACTCATCTGTCCATTTTTCGCTGAATACTCTTCCTTCATCCGCAATTTTTCTTTTTTTCTTTTCTTTTCTGGGTTCTGTTTTCTGTTGAAATGACGTTGAAGCCATGCTGGAATAAATTTATTTAGGAATAAATATTTTTTTTTTAGAAATAACATAACAAGCCCATTGTAAATGGTTAGTAGGCAAATAAACAAAGCAAAGTTTAATAATAAAATAAGAAAACTTACATGTCTACTTAATAATAATAACAATAAATGCCTGTCATCACAGAACACCTGTAGGTAGGTTGAAATATTATATATAACGCCAAGTCTCCACAAGCTGATGTGTGTAGTGGGTGGCGGCGGTGTTAGCACTGCACTGCCCCCTCCCCTACACAGCATTCCGTTGTTTCTACCCACGCAGTCCACGCTCGAGCACCGCGCGATCGAGTCACGAAAAAAATAATGTTAAAAGTTTACGATTTTTGGGGGCCGTATTACTAGCTGTTCAGGGCTGCATGCGGCCCGCGGGCCACGGGTTGGACATGCCTGATCTAGATGCATTCTCCTCCTGCTAGTGAGTTGGTGGACAGAAGAATCATTGGGGGAAGGTCTGCTGATTGTAGAAGTGAAGCATCTTTTGCAGAAGAAAGCACATCTTCAAAGGATCTGCAGCTTTGCGGTTTACCTTCCCTGGCTGCACTGCCTAGTCCCTGATGTGCTCTTACATATTATCAGTCACGAGAGAGGATGCTGCTTTCTCTCTTTCACTGTATTTTCATCCCTAGGATGCAAACGAAGCAGGCAGTATACCAGTCATTACAGTGTCATCACAAGAAGCTCTCTTTTACTTGGAACGGAAGTCAAGAGAACCAAAAGTGCTAAACCTTGCTTTGCGTGTGTGTGTGCCTTTGAGTCAGTGTGACTCCTGGACAAGTCCCTGTGGTTTTATTGGCAAGATTTTGGAAGTGTATTGCCCTTGCCTACTTACTAGGCTGAGTGAGAGTGACTGGCCCAAGGTCACCCAGCTGGCTTTGGGCTTAAGGTGGGTCTACAACTCATGGTCTCCCAGTTTCTAGCCTGATGCCTTAACCACTACACCAAACTGGCTCTCTAACCCTTGTTTTAGCCTTGACATTCTGAATGTGGTATCCATGATCTCTAATATGCCTGCAAAAATCCCTGCCCCACTGGCTTTTTAAAAATGCTTCTGGGCCCACATAGACACTTTTAGAAAATGGTACGTGGCTGCAGCTGCCTAATGCTTATCTATGTCCATTTCGCAAAAGCAGTTTGCTTTCTAGACATTGGCTATTCTATAAATACACACACTCTTTTCCCAACCGTTTGTGAATCAGAAGCACCTAAGTCAGTGGTCAGCAAACCGCGGCTCGCGAGCCACATGCGGCTCTTTGGCCCCTTGGGTGTGGCTCTTCCACATTGCAGGCGCAATGGCAGGCATGCTGGGTGTGGCGGCGAGCATGGTGGGCATGGCAGCCGGTGTGGTGGCAGGCATGGTGGGCATGGTGGGGGCAGGCGGAGGTGGGTATGGCGGCCGTGGCAGCGGCAGGTGCAGTGGCGGACGTGGTGGGGGCAGGCGCGGCAGTGGGCATGGTGTGCGTGGCAGCGAGCATGCCGGCGGCGGGCATGGTGGCAGCAGGCCCTAAGTGTGTGCGATTGGCTCCCGCCCGCAAACCCCGCTCCCTTCCGCACAATTGGCTCCCACCCGCAAACCCCGCCCCTTCCACGTGATTGGCTGCCGCCCGCAAACCCCGCCCCCTTCCACGTGATTGGCTCCCACCCACAAACCCCACCCACTTCCGCGCAATTGGCTCCCACCCTCAAACCCCGCCCCCTGGCCCTCGAGTGATGTTATAAATGTCAAAATGGCCCCTGGCATAAAAAAGTTTCCCCACCCCTGACCTAACTTAATGTCTTGCCTAGGTTCTTAAAACAACAAAACAAAACAACCCCCAAACCCACAACAACCTATTTTCAACATAATTAGGAGATAGAAAAAATGATAAATCCTATTTAAAAAGTTAGAAGGCTTGCTGAAGACAATGCAGACATAACCTTCCCTATACTACCTCTTTGATCTCAATTACTGTTTCCCGCATTCATAAAAGTTTTCAAAGGAATATAGCGTCTCTTGAGTTTTCAGCAAGTTGGAGATTTATTGTGTGATTTCCCAGAATGAGGTTTTATTCTAAAACATTTTTTAAAAAATTGTCCCTTGAAATCTGATTCCTGAAATAAGTTAATAGGGTTTCAATTTAAGATTTTTTTCAATCTATTGTAGTGATTATCTAAAATTTCCTGCTCATGGGCATCTGTGGAGGGGGCAGCACAAGCAACAAAAGAAAATCATGATGCAAATTCCACACCTTAGGTACTTGGAGAAGTGTCTTCTGATGCAAGTGCAAAAGAGCAGAGCTTGCATAGTGACAAAACAACATACATTTATTTATTTTAGCATTCACATGGTCAGGAAGAAAAGCCTATGTTCCCACTGTTTTAATTCAAATTTCATTTCTCCCTACATTGGAGCATGTCCTAGATTCAGTTTAGGGATGATGACAAGCTCAGTCAGAAGGGAGTAGAATTCCTGCAACCAGGGCTATTTTTATTACAAAATAAAAGATTTTACATGCAAATTGGAGGTTCCAGATTCATTTATCTTTTGGCAATTTACAAGAATGCCATGTTTTATCTCTTAGAGTCCGATTTTCTACCTTGAGAGTCTATGTTCTATTATATCTGTATAATCTATATCACTGTTTTTTTTCCTGTATCTTATCATCTTCCACTCTCTTATCTCCTATACTTCTTTGCACTATCTTCTTAACCTATAGCCTCAAGCTATTATCTATTCTATACTTATAGCTTCTAATTTATATTCTATTCTGAACTACACCCAGGATTTCTTACACTACTCTTAAATTTTCCCCTGCCCATCCCAGCCACCTTGGACCCAAAGTCACTAGTCCACTTAGCTAAGCTGGGCAGTCTGATGCTTGAGCCAGCAATTGGTTTGTATGTTGGGATTCTGGCAGATCCTCCTCATTGCTGCTGTCATTCTGGGCATGCCTTTATGTCTTCAGGTCCATCTCCTGAAGCTCTGGATCTTAAAGATATGGTGGCAGCTGGTCCTCTGGTCCTTTTGCTTGATTGCCAGAGCTTGGGGTTGCTTTGCTGGTACTCTAGGGTGTTCTGAATCATCAGTCACCTGGGCTCCTGGATGAGATCTGCTAGAACTTTGGGCCTCTGGAAGATTTGTGAACATTCTGGCCTTCTCTTCCAGAAGGTCAGCCTCTTCTGACATTTTTGGGCACCATTGTTTCCATCACTGCTGCTCCTCTGACACTTTCCTGCCCTCCTTGCCACCTTTGGGACTTCAGCAATCAAATTCTTTGTTCTTTCTCCTCTGCTTTTCTTTCTTCTACCCGTCTTCTTTTTTCCCACTTCTTACTTACTCTTTTCTTCCTCACCACCACCATGTTCCTCCAAAGCCAGCCACTTTTTAAAGGGGATAACTTATCTGATTTGTAAGGGTTGAGCCCTAAAAAGTAACAGGGGATAGAGGGGCATTCTAGCCATTGTGCCTCCTTATTTCCACTGAGTACCATCTCATTTTGCCAAGCTAAAATGTTCTACTGAATCATCATCAGATCCTGATGGTTCCTTCAACTCCCCTCAAAATTGCACTCCTCTTCTCCCCTCACATTACAAGCAGGACTGGGCACTGAACAGAAACAAGTAGAGAATTAAAGCAAGACGTTGAAGTGGAATTCAGCACTGCTTGTCTGCCATGAAATGTGGAGAAAGAGAAGTCAAGAAAAGCCTACTTTTAAAAACTCCTAAATTTTCCATCCTGTTATTGGGATGGGAGCAGAGCCCAAGATCTTTTGCTGCCCAAGGACAAGGACAAGATGGTACCCCATCCGTCACAATGTACAGAACCCAACTGGCCTGAATGTTACTGTAACATGAGTGGAAGGACAATATCTTCCCGAGACAGCTCATTTAGGAGAAGCAGAACAGGCTACATGGCATTCATTACTCTGTCTTTCAACAGAGAGGAGCAACCAGGGACTTATAGGAAACAGGTAGGATATACCACTATTGTCCCCTGGCATCTTCTGGCTGAGATGGGTTCCTTACTGTCTTGGAAGGAAATGGAGTTCCATGACCATGAATTTTGGTTGGTGAATACTAGATGTATGGAATCCAGGAACTTGTTTCTGGCTCAGATGTATTTAAGATGGAAGAGAGTTTGCAAGCTTGATGGGCACATTTATTTGAGGAAGATTTCACTGAGCCCCCAAGGGGAGTATAGGTTTGCACTTGAGTAAGTGTGTTGTCATCTCTAATAGCTTCTTGACACCTGTATGGGTGTTAAAGAAGGGATTGTGTGCACTTAACCCTCCATGATGGGAGGAGGAGGATTGTTCTGAGTGAATGTGAATTGGTCCACTGAACCTACCAAACCTTTGGCCATAATTTGTCCACTTAGAGCTGACTGATAGAAATGTCTGTTCATGGGGGAGTTGCTCTATCCAAAATCTCCAATTATCACAAGCCCATTGCTCCAAATCACAGAAAGGGCAGCATGAAATGGGAGATAAGCTATGAGCAAAGCACAGTCTCTGTGCAGTCAGATTTATTGTGACATTTGAATCCATCACTGCTTTAAGTATTTGTTTGGACTTGGTAGGGCACCCAGTCAGAAACAGAAATGTCAGTGCATGAGAGAGGAAAAAGATTGAGAAGGATCTCAGTCTGTGTGCAGCAGCTGAAAGAGATGTGTGCAGCAGTTAGAAACCCAGATAATAGAAATGCTATCTACTTTAATATGGAGCTACATGACACAGAGATGGACTCCTTGTTTTTCTTAAGTTGGAAGTTGAAATGGAGGGAAAGAACATTTGGAATCTATAGGGTGGGCTTACACATTGGGTGAAAGCCCAGACAAGAATGGGTATTATTTGATGGCAGCAACTTTCACCACCTGCTTTCTCTCCTCTCTGATTCCCTTCTGCTTACTGGGGCGTTCTGGAAGAAGGAGTTGGGAATGGACAGCAATAGAAGGAAAACGCTGAGGAAGGATTATGCATTCTCCTGTTTCTCACACGATGTCCTGGCCACACAGATGAGAAGAGGAGATGAAGGCACAGCTAGGGCATTTAGCCTCCTGTTCATCAGCGATTTATGAGAGAAACCTTTTTTTTCCAAACCTGATGAACTTTCTTTTAACTGCTGCTCAATCAAAGGAGGATATGCTATATATTTTCATGGAGTTAACCTATCAACTACTTTAACCCAGCTATTCCCAGATTCTAGAGACTTGATCAGGAACTTGTCTGATTGCATGAAAGTTAATAGAGAAGGCCCATGCCCAGAGTTGCTGGAAGTTGGGCGGCATATACATTTAATATATGATGATGATGATGATGCATGAATCCCATCCCTCACTCTTTCTGAGCTACATGTGCTCAGCTATGACTGTTTCACATGGTCTGGGAATCCAATAAAGGAGGTTATCATGGACAGCCTGGAGCAGGGGCAACCACATTGTGTTTGTGTATGGATGTGTGTGAAAACCTTCAAGATAACAGGGATGGCATTATGATGCAAGCCTCACCTTTTTGTGCCGGTAAGACGCCAGGCTTGTCGGTCAGAAGATCGCAAGTTCGGAGGTTCGAATCCCTAGTCCCGCGTGACAGAGTGAGCTCCCGCACTCGCCCCAGCTCTTGCCAACCTAGCAATTCGAAAGCATGCAAATGCAAGTAGATGAATAGGTACCACTTTGGTGGGAAGGTAACAGTGTTCCATGTGCGTCATGCTGGCCACATGACCGTGGAAGCGTCTTCGGACAACGCTGGCTCTTCGGCTAACAAACGGAGATGAGCACCGGCCCCTAGAGTCGGACACGACTGCACAAATGTGCGGGGAGAACCTTTACCTTTACCTTAATGTTGACTCATATGCAGAACAGTGGGGCTTGGATCACATCTCCATGCAGATGTAATAGAAGTTGAACTTTTTATTAAAGTACCTGGCTGAATGTGTAGGAGTCATAGACAGTAGAGATAAGATCAATATACCCACTTCTCTATACACTTTTAAGCCTTCACACATTCAGACGGATGTCTGAAAAGGCTAGATTTTTTCCTGAAAGTCTTGTTCCATTCTAAAATTGTTATAAAAGTATAACAATAAAAGTAAATTAATGTTTATAGATGACAACGTCTACAATTAAAAAAAAATCCTAGTGACATTTTGCTCTGATTTTTCAGACTAAGTATGTTGGGACTTAGTCCCAAGGAGATTGCTTAGTATTAGATTGGCTGTGTTTTAATATGTATCCTCCACAGCATTTTAAAATTTCTTAAGTATTTAATAGCGATTCCTACTTTGGGAACAGAGCTATTGCAATGGCTTAGCTTTTTGTATCCATTTTGTAGAATACTATATTACTGGAAAAACAATATGCAAAGGTGAGCTTTGTCTGAATAGCTGAGATGCAAAATTGCTTATGTTCTTATTGTCTAATATTGCCCTTATTGCAGGAGATAATAACTGCTTGGCATTTAATGCATAAAATGATGATGGAAATAATCAGCTGTCCTATATCTATTTATTCCTTGATGATGAAGGGTGATCTAAATAAGGCTTACCATTAAAAATTGAAACCATGAGAAAGAAGAATGACAGATGGCTTATTACTTAAAATCTCATTTCACAAATGTATTAAAAACCAGCAATAATTGCAATCATTTAACATTCATTTGCTATTAAAAATATTGTGCTAAGAGTTACAGCCTTGAATCTATGTACTGTATCTGCAGAGATGAACATGATTTTATTTATTTGAGTTTTACAAAGATGAACACAGAGGAAAAGTGAAAAAAGTGAAGGGTATGCAGAATGCTCTGAACTGTTG
This sequence comes from Charina bottae, assembly GCA_023362775.1. NCBI lineage: Eukaryota > Metazoa > Chordata > Lepidosauria > Squamata > Charinaidae > Charina > Charina bottae. The sequence goes on along the minus strand of JALMGJ010000019.1, from coordinate 22,158,328 downwards.
TTTTTTCACTGTGGAAAAAAAAACCCTCAAAAAATTTGAAAGTAACTACTTGTATTTCTGCACAGAACAACCAGCCCACTTATTTACTGAATTAGATGTTTGTCTTCAGTGCTACCTGAATGCCAAACATCTGCTTTATATGTTGCCTAAATGGAAAAAGGTAGCTGCAAGATAAGTTAAGGATCAAAGGGAATAAAAAGTAGGCTTATTATCCTATTAAAAATGGGACTAGAAGGGAGCAAATAAAGCACTTTTGATTCTTTCTAAACATAGAAAGCATCTGCAGCTAGCCACAATGATGGGAAAATGACTATATGCACATGGTGACATCATGTCACAAGCCCCACTCTTTGTTCCTATATCCCAATGTAAGTACAGGGTGTCCTAAAAGACTTAGTGTAGTTTTAAGCTTTTAAACTTAAAAACTGCACTAAGACTTTCGGGATACCCTATAGATAAGATGTGCGATTTTTACCATGATCTTATGATGCACATTTCATCATTTGTCCCCTCTTCCTCCCCCATGGATGTCTATTTGTTGTTGTTTATTCGTTCAGTCGCTTCCAACTCTTTGTGACTTCATGGACCAGCCCACGCCAGAGCTTCCTGTTGGCCGTCGCCATCCCCAGCTCCCCCACGGTCAAGTCCATCACCTCCATAATATCATCCATCCATCTTGCCCTTGGTCGGCCCCTCTTCCTTTTGCCTTCCACTTTCCCTAGCATCAGCATCTTCTCCAGGGTATCTTTGTCTTCTCATTATGTGATTATATTATGTGATTATATGGATGTCTATATTTACCCTAAATATAAAACTAAAATTGATCCTGCTCCTGATTAACAGTTAAGAATATAGGAACAACATAATTATTATATTATGTAATAATTAAATCAAGGGACGTGGTGGCTCAGCGGGTAAGATGCCAGGCTTGTCAATCGGAAGATTGCAAGTTTGGAGGTTCGAATCCCTAGCCCTGCCTGCGGAGTGAGCTCCCGCACTAGCTCCAGCTCTTGCCAACCTAGCAATTCGAAAGCATGCAAATGGAAGTAGATTAATAGGTACCACTTCGGTGGGTAGGTAACAGCGTTCCGCGCACGTCATGCCGGCCACATGACCGTGGAAGCGTCTTCGGACAACGCTGGCTCTTCAGCTAACAAACGGAGATGAGCACCGGCCCCTAGAGTTGGACATGACTGCACAAATGTGCGGGGGGAACCTTTAAAAAAAAAATAATTAAATCACATAATATAAGTGATTTCTGCATGTAAAATCCTCATGAGGTTAAAGGGAAAGAGTAAAAAAGCTGTTTTTTCCTCCTGGTGGCTTCCACCTTGTAGGACAGCCTCCCTGTGGAGGTTCATATCTGTGATGGAATGTGTCTCTGAGGGGGGAGGTGGTTTGATGGAGAGCGCAGGCGAGGAAGGAGGGGGTGCGTTCCAGGGGGAGAATTTGTAATTTATGCCACTGAATTTTTAATTCAGTGTTGAGGACATTGGGCACCCAGCCAAGAAAGTCAGGCAGGATCCACCCTAGGGTGTCTGGGCTTTCCCCCCTGAGAACCTGTTAGCCTATCTTAGTTTGGCAAGATTCTGTGTAAGGCAGAAACAATAAAGATCTAGAGCTTCGTTTCTGGCTCAGTGTTGTTTCTTCACCTCAACCACGACAATATTTGAGTGAGTAAACTTGCTCTTTCTTCTGACCTTGGAAAAATCATGACATAAGAGCCTTTCAAAAACTTGGTTTGAATAAGACATCTCTTGACAATATTGATTCTTCAAATATGACATAGTTCACTAGCTTAGTTGATAAAAATCAGGAATCACAGCTGAGTCCTGCCAGTCCCTCATGTCAGCTGGCAAATTAGGGCAACTATACTTGGAGAGACTATATAATTGGGTGAGATCTAAAAGATGATGCCACTGGAAAGAGAGGCTTCCATTTAGAAAATCTCCGTTTTACTGAGAAGCTGTCAGCCCACTAGATAGATCAGACTAGGAAATCAACCCTACAGGAAGGCTAAAACTACTTTTATTGAGATTGACTATAATAACAGAATGCTCCTGCACATTCCTTGGTCAGCAAAGGTGACAAACAAGCAAGTACTGGAACATATAAAACCAGACATATCACTGGTGGGCAAAATCACAAAATTCCGCCTTACTTATTTTGGCCAGGTCATGCGATCAAATTCACTGGAAAAGGCAGTTATGCTTGGAATGGTCAGTGGCAAAAGGAAACGAGGCCTCCAAAAAACATGGTGGCTAGCGGCTAGATACCACCAAAACAGACACCAGCCAGAGTATAAAACAACTAAAAGAAACTGTACAAGATTGGAAAATGTGGAGAGAGCTGGTCTGTAGAAGTGCCAAGAATCGGACATGATTGAACAGATAGCGTCATCATCATAACAGAATCTTGCACGTCTGATTTCTGTACCTCCTCCCTCTTCTTATACTCCAATGAATCAGGGTGGCATGTGACTGAGTTGCTTCTGAATGTTATCTTATTGCTCTGGACTTACAAAATAGTTCCTCCCCTTTTGCCTAAGTAATGGTTATTGCATATTTCTGTCAAGGTCATCTTCCATACTCTCTACCAGGGATGGAACTAGGGTCTGTGTCACCCGGGGCAAACATGCATTCGGCGCCCCCCATGGGTTATTTTGTCATTTTGGTGCCCGCAGGCGTCTTTGGGCACCCTCCCCATGTGGCGCCCGGGGCACATGCCCCGCTTGCCCCCCCCTAGTTGCGGCCCTGCTCTCTACAGAAGCACAGCTTAAAACAGTGTGTAGAAAACTACAAATAAAGACAGGAGCAATAACCCCCAATGCAATATTAGAGAGATACAGATCTTTATAAGGGAGTTTAGGGCACAGCTAGGCAAAAATAAAATGCAAGAGTAAAAAGACAGGTCTTCATCTGGAGTCAAAAAGTAACTCATATTGGCATTACACAAATGTCCTCCAGGGAAAGCCATTTGGGCCTGGACTGCCATGACCAAGGACATCCTCTTCTGAATCTCCACCTCCTCACTTAGGTGAGCAATAAAGACCGTCCTCTCCCCAGATCTTAATGTTCAGGTGGGTACAAATATCTTGTGTACAAGTCTTACAAGTATGAACACATGCAGATGTGGAAGTAATATGTTTCTTCTTTTTGCCTTTCAGAATGGCAAAGATACTAATACGAGTTCTTCCCTACTATAAAAGGCAAATTTCAAGGGACTAGGGTCCTTTGTTGAACAAGCAAAGCACATGATATGTGAAATCTCATTCTTGTGTCGTTCTATTGGCATATGGATCTTGGCATGATTTACACGGAGCTAGTCTTGTAGACTTTTTAATAAAAACTGTACTCATTTTTCTTTGTTAATTTCCATATGCTTCTCTTGTATTCAGATACCTTCCAGTTGGTGGGTAACTGAACACCTGGAAGTTCTTCTTCCTTGGTAATTAAAGATTTTTTGTACTTGAATCAATGAGGTGTCTGGCACTGAAAGAACGTAGATTCAAAACCTATTGAGCTAGCTTTCAAGTAAATGTCCTCTTATTGATAGACCATTCAATTGTGCTGATATGGATGGTTGATTTCATGCCATTTAATTATTCTGCTACGTGTTCTAAAAGATGATGTGGCAGACAATGACTATTTATGACATGCAGTGAGATGTTGTTTAGTTAGTGAACTGAGTTTTCAAAAATATTTATAGAATCTTGATAATACAAACAAGTTTATATTTTGTATGGCAAGACTATATATTATTTATTTATTTATTTATTTATTTATTTATTTATTTATTTATTTATTCTTTCGATTTTTATCACCGCCCCATCTCCCCCAAAGGGGACTCTTTTTGTATGAGCTTGGACAATGCTTAACTGAGAATGGTATAAGGATGAACTTAAGTCTTATTCATTAATTCATTAATGGCCTTAATGGCTTCTGACTCAGCGCCTTAACCACTGAGCCACCATGGTCCCTTAGACAATAATTATATTAAGTAAGTAAGTAAAGTTTATTGTTGCAACCACAGGTCATAACATAGGATTATATTAAGTATACATGGTTGTATTTAAAATATAAAATAAAGATGACTTCCTTTCCATTGTGATGAACTGAATTTTGGCACATAATATATTATTATGAGAATTGAAACAGATCTCCTAATGGAAAAGTAGCAGAGCCAATTACATCAGTAAAACTTGTTCCCGTTCCGTGGAAAATACTTAATAAATTGAGAACAGACATATACCACTCCAACCCCTGCTTCATTGTTGCCTCCTCTTAAAATTGCATCTGAAGACCTAAGAACAGATAGCCATATAAATCTCTTAGTGAGAGAGAAAACAAGTTAACCCAGGTCTCCAAATCTGTGAAAGGTATATTTAATGTTTAAATTCCTAGTTTTAATATTATTTTAATATTTAATATTTAATATTAATGTAACTTTTCCCTTACATTTTTCGGTGCTACCTATTTATCATATATTATTATTAGATCACATTTACTTTTAAATCCACATTGAGTTTATTTATTTATTTATTTATTTATTTATGGGGGGGCGGTGGCTCAGCGGGTTAAACCACTGAGCCGTTAGACTGCTGACCATAAGGTTGGCAGTTCGAAACCGCGTGACGAGGTGAGCTCTCGTCACTTGTCCTAGCTCTCTGCCAACCCAGCGATTCGAAAGCTATTTAGCAAGTAGATTAATGGGTACCACTCACGTGGGGCAATTTGTGGGCATCCAGCGGAGGGTCGTCCTCGATTCCAAGAAAGACCTCGGAAGAGCGGCGATGTCGGCGGAGGACAACGGAGGACGACGGATCCGGAGACACCAGCTTCCTGGACGTCAGCAGCCGGCGCGGAGCGAGGCATTCTGGGACTTGCAGTCCAATGCCTGCAGCGGAAGAGCTGGTTCCCTTCCTCTCTCCCTGTTGCGCGGGAATAAATTGTAATAATGATGTTGTATAATTGTATAATTGGATTGGAGATATATAATACTGTAAGCCGCCTAGAGTCCTCCAGTAGGGAGGGGATAGGCGGGGTATAAATAAGACAAATAAATAAATAAAATAAATAAATTTATTTATTTATTCTTTAATTTCTATTACCGCACCATCTCCCCCAAAGGGGACTCTCCCAAAGGGGAGTTCATACTTTGAATCAGATAGGAACAGACATCCCATAGTAAGCCAGAAGAAGGATTGAAAAATTGGGGAGGGATCAGCTGGCAGTGCAGCAAATGGCATGCAAGGATACACCTGGCATTTAGGCAGTTGGTCGCTCCATTCTGGTCTAGGCCTTCAGCTGAAGAAATCAGGATTGAACGTTCACTGGTTCTTTAATTGCTTTGTCCATATCGACAACACAATTATCTTAATTATAACATTTTGCGAATGCGTGTGGCATGTCCTCAAAGCCAGAAGCCTAGCATGGCCATAAAACAAGAGTCAGAATACTGTGCATTCAGAGAAAGCCCTTGGCCTCCCATTTTCGGTCTCTCTGCTCTGAGGATGTGGCGCTATTACATGAGAGTCAGAGGATCAAATTCTGTAGATTCTGTAATTTCTAGGAGTCTGCAGGTTGAGTTGGCACCAAGCAGCTGCACTGCCAAGGCATCATCTAACCTTGCCACTCTACTTAAATGTTCAGCTGAGCAGAGACTAAAATTGGAGCAACAGCCCTTTTAACCCAGTCTGAAAGATCTTCCAATGAGCTCTCCAAGGTCCTGATGTTACCAAAGCCCAGGCCACTTTGTGCTTCTCACCTCATTGAGTAACCGCTCTATATTTGGCTTCCTTGGAATCTTTGGTGAGATTAGGACATTCAAGCCTTAGACCAGAACACTCCCCTCCTTCCCCACAGCATGAGTGCATGGAGGAGTTTGAAGCATCTGGTTTTTTTAAGGAACCAGGATGATGCTCTGCCTAAATTGAACCAAACTGCCCTTAGTTTAAATGATGGTTTATTAAAATAAATCAAGATCAAACCTTGGCTTCTGATCCTAGCTGGCTTAAATCAGTTGTGATGCTACAGTTGCTATTTCAGATGTTATGAGAAACTGAAACTGTCCTGGGGTTCTCTTCATGGAGACACCAGGGAAGGAGAGGGAATGGGACCCTATTTGGACCTAAGGTGGGAAGAGTAATGCTAAAGTACATTTCCATCCTAGTGAGGCCCATGGTGGCTGGTAAATCCCATGCCATTCTTTACAAAGCCAGTATCATTAGACTGTTCACAATCACCTTTTGGATGATATATCTAATTGGAAGCAGATTCAATATCAGAGGTAGAGTTGTTGACAGCAGACAAAAACATATATATTCCTACACAACAGCATGGGTTGTGGATCTGGTTTTATAATATGTTCTCTCAGCAGCTTCCCTTGCTATCAGTCACCAAAAGTTACTGACTCCAATTAAACGTGGTGCACTATCTCTTCACAGAAAGAATGAAAGCCAGAAAACATTTTTACCCTTTTCATGCTGATGCTAGAGAACTAAAACCAATGACAATTTGTATGAGTCCTGAAATCAGTCATTTGAAATGTGCTACTGTGTATGAAACCTGTTTCTCAGAGAAGGAACAGATATGTTTGCTGAGATGATGCCACTAAAACTGTCATCTTCAGAGCTAATCCGTCTGCTCACCTGCAAATGGATAGATGTGTTTATTATGTAAAATGGAACAATGATGGTGAAATGTTGCTTCTGTGCTTCTGATAGTTAATGCTAAACAACAGAGATGGAGATATGTCCGATGCAGAGATTCTGCATTATGAGTCGAGGGTATCTAAAGAGGCATCACAGTTTGCATCCTGTTTGGAGGCATCTTTATGGTAAGCATGATGGCAAGATATCTAGCTCTTAGATATTTTGCAGAGCAGGGAGATGAAACTGTTAGCTAGTATTGGCAGTTGTATGATTGGGCCTCTAGTTTGCCTTTGTAATTTATGCCAATAGAAGCTACTGAATCAACAAAATTGACTGGAACAAAAAAGGAGACCAGCCTGTGGGCCTAACATGGATTACCAGGCTGAGTCCTGTAGATATCTTCTACTCATATTATAAATCCTACTATCATAATGTGTAAGGATTACCGATCATAAACGTATAAGGATTAAAGCTTAGTCCAGATCTGAACCCTGAAATTTGGAAGATTATCTTTCCTTTCCTTTCCTTTCCTTTCCTTTCCTTTCCTTTCCTTTCCTTTCCTTTCCTTTCCTTTCCTTTCCTTTCCTTTCCTTTCCTTTCCTTTCCTTTCCTTTCCTTTCCTTTCCTTTCCTTCCCTTCCCTTCCCTTCCCTTCCCTTCCCTTCCCTTCCCTTTCCTTTCCTTTCCTCCCTCAACCAAAACAGGATCTCTATCCTTAGAACCACTGACAAAAATAAATCTAATTTTCTATCATAAAAGTTTTCTTCTATACAAATGATTGAGGTTGAGCAGTAATGTGTGTTTATTTATTTATTTATTCAATTTATACAGCCACCCATCTCAAACAAGTGACTCTGGGTGGTGAGCAATCATAAAATCAATTAAAACCAAATTACAAACACAATACAAAATAAAGTTAAATATATATAGCAGTCGAGAAAATTATAATAAATAGATATTTACATAACCAGGAAATGGGGCCGTTAACACCGAATTCCTGTGCCAGCCACTGCCAAGAATCTGGCACACACAAAATACACACACACACAATCAAATCCTTTCACGTGTTCCAATTTAGATATGAAAAGGGCAGATGCAAGACAGTTTAAGAGATGTCAGAACATTAAAAATGGATCAGTACAGAAAACAGTTCAGCCATCCAGCACAAATGTCATTTGAGGGATCTTTGGCTTTCATATCCTTCCTTGTGAGGAGTATTTTGGAAAGAATTCTAAATCTTTGATTAGGACCATTCTAGCTTGATGTAGCAAAACACCAAAAAAAAAATGATGAGGTTCGGGACAAATGAGAGCTGGAAAACAGAATGTCTATATTAATATGGAAATGCATGATTACACCTGGATTACTATTATCCTGCCTAATTTTAAATTATCCTAAATTAGGATGTTACGGAGAAAAAGCATTAAGTATGAAAAATACATTTTTGCTAATAGTGTTAACGCTAAATAGGGAAAATTTTATCAGCATCAAATCTCATTATATGTTAATTACTAAATGCTAACTCTACTACAATAGATTAACTAGCCATTTCATCGGCATCCTTTATTTAATCTTAGAAAAGGTACAATGGTTGCATTAAAAAAAACCAATATGTGCAAGAAAAAATCCCTGGTTTCCTGAGGCAGATTTAACATAAGTATCTACTGTTGATACTCTGCAGTTAAAGTTAAAATAATAGAAGAGAGTACAGTGATTCTGTCTGTGGCTTGAATCATGTCAACTGGATTTCTATTTTCTCAGTAGAAACGTTTCACTCCTTATCCAAGGAGCTTCTTCAGTCTGAGTAAAGTTAGTAAGGGAATCCTTAAATATGTTTCTAGGGTGGCTGTGTGACCTTGCACCTGGGGCTAGGTCATGGTTATTTTGAGATGTTTATTTCTAAGTCCCTTTATCATCTAAAGGAGGATCGTTAAGATTACCCTGCTGCTGTTGAGCTTGCGAAATGGTCTTAATCTTCCTAGGCACAGAAGACAAAGCAGGAAGGAAGATAGGGGAAAGGTTGTGCCTGAGGCCCCCACCTCTATTCAAGGAAGGATTTTCCAAGTTGGCATAAATGGATTCCTTGACCCCTTTCTCAAACCACCTATCTTCTTTGTCTAAAATGTGAACATTAATGTCCTCAAATGAGTGTCCTTTTTCCTTTAGATGAAGATAAACTGCTGACTCTGGTCCTGTGGTGTTACTTCTCCTGTGTTGGGCCATCCTCCTGTACAAAGGTTGTTTGGTTTCTCCAATGTAGAGTTCAGAGCACTCCTCACTGCACTGGATTGCATACACTACATTGCTTTCCTTGTGTTTTGGAGTTTGATCTTTGGGGTATACAAGCCTCTGTCTCAGTGTGTTGGTGGGTTTGAAATATACAGGTATGTGGTGTTTGCCAAATATCCGTTTTATCTTTTCAGACACGCCAGCCATGTAAGGAATGACCAGGTTCTTCCGTTTACTCTGAGTCTCAGCCCTATCTGTCGCTGTTTTAGGTCTGGTAGACTTAGATTTAGTGAAGGCCCAATTTGGATATCCACAGGCCTTCAGAGCTGTTCTCAGGTGCTGCTTTTCATTCTTTTTGGAATCCATGGAGGTGGGGATGGTTTCTGCTCTGTGTGATAATGTCCTGATGACTCCTAGTTTGTGCTGCAGTGGATGGTGGGAGTCAAACATCAGGTATTGATCTGTGTGTGTGGGTTTCCTGTAAATCCCTATTTCTAGCTTGCCACCGGTCCCAATGAGGACTTCACAGTCTAGGAATGCCAGTCTGTTGTCCTTGGTGTCTTCTCTGGTGAACCTAATGTTGGCTAGTGTTTATATGGTCCGTGAAGGCCTGTACTTCCTGGGCCTTGATTTTGACCCATGTGTCATCCACATACCTAAACCAGTGGGTGGGCACCGTTCCCTGAAATGTGTTGAGTGCTTTCTTCTCCACTTCTTCCATGTATAAATTGGCCACAATGGGTGACACAGGAGAACCCATGGCACAGCCGTGTTTTTGTCTGTAAAAGTCACCTCTGTATGAGAAATAAGTGGTGTTAAGACACAGGTCCAGAAGATGGCAGATCTGGTTTGGGTTGAGATGGCTTCTCCTTTCCAGGGTGCTGTCCTCTTCTAGTCTTTTCCTGACAGCGGATAGAGCATGAGTGGTGGGGATGCTGGTGAAAAGGGAGGACACATCGAAGGAGACCATAGTTTCATCTGTATCCAGTTTCAGGATCTTTGCTTTGGAAACAAATTCTTCCGAATTTTGGATGTGGTGTTCAGAGTGTCCAACTAGTGTCCAACTAAACATCTCAAAATAACCATGACCTAGCCCCAGGTGCAAGGTCACACAGCCACCCTAGAAACATATTTAAGGATTCCCTTACTAACTTTACTCAGACTGAAGAAGCTCCTTGGATAAGGAGTGAAACGTTTCTACTGAGAAAATAGAAATCCAGTTGACATGATTCAAGCCACAGACTGTTCCACCTGGATGACTGAGAACCTTCATCGACATACAGTGATTCTGATTAATTTTTAAAAACACGTTCTTCTACAGCAGTGTTTTTCAACCTTGGCAGCTTGAAGATATGTGGACCTCAAGTCTCAGAATTCCCCAGCCACCAAGCTGGCTAGGGAATTCTGGGAGTTGAAGTCCATACATCAGGGCTTTCCAAAGTTTTCCTGCGGCAACACACCAACCGCTGTTGGTGGGTCGCCGTGGGAAAACCCGGAAGTGCCGCCGTTGCGGCAGCGCGCAAAAACCCGGAAGCACTGTTGCCACTTTTGGGTTTTTGCACGCCGCCGTTGGTGTGTCGCCGCAGGAAAACCCGGAAGCGCTGATGATGATCAGCGCTTCCGGGTTGTGTGGCGACACACCAGACTGTGTGTGGCGACACACTTTTGTGTCGCGACACACAGTTTGGAAAGCTCTGCCATACATCTTCAAGTTGCCAGGGTTGAGAAACACTGTTCTAGAGTATAAGCTGTTCCACCTAGTCCTATACCATCTGAAAATTAGGTAAGCATTCACTCCACTTCTCCATCCAAGTCATTAAATGAAAATATTGATGAGTACAGAATTCAGGACTGGACATAGTTGACATAGCAAGGCCATTTCAGCCAGTTCAAACTATGGAAGTCATCCAGAAAACTCAAGCATTGAAAGTAAAACTACACTTGACACCAGTTTGAGGAGGGACTGTTGATGAACACTATTTGACTAAAGTTTTCAAAACCAATTGTGGATCCATGTGATACACATGCCACTCAGGCCATATTTAGATAGCTTTCTGATCAGGCTTGTAAAATTCTTTGCTGAAGTTTACATATGTTATGCCCACAGCATTCTCATGATGGACTAAGAAAATTACCCAATTAAAAAAAAGAAATAAATAAAATTAATCTGACAATACACACCTGCTACCTACAGATAGCAGTAAGTTCTCTCCTAGAGACTTCCCAAGAATCATGTTGGTAGTTGGATCTCGAATCTGGATCACCTTTCCCAACTTTTTAAGATAGGGACAATAGTTGTCCTCCACCCACCAGTCATCTGGAGTTCACCTATTCTACTTTAGACGCAGTGACCAGAATTGTAGAGAGTATTCTGGTAGACTTAAAAATGAGTTGTATTGTCAATACCGTGTTGGCAACCTTATTTTCAATCCCTTTTCTAATGGTCTCTAGCATGGAATTTCTGCTTTTCAAAGCTGCCATACACTAATTCAACACCTTCATTCAGCTGTTGATTATTACCTCAATATTTTTTATTTAGGGGGCGTGATGGTTCAGTGGGTAAGACGCCAGGCTTGCTGATCGGAAGATTTCAAGTTCGGAGGTTCGAATCCCTAGCCCCATGTGACAAAGTGATCTCCCGCACTCGCCCCAGCTCTTGCCAGCCTAGCAATTCGAAAGCATGCAAATGCAAGTAGATAAATAGGTACCACTTCGGTGGGATGGTAACAGCATTCCATGCTTGTTATGCCGGCCACATGACCGTGGAAGCATCTTCAGACAACGCTGGCTCTTCGGCTACCAAACGGAGATGAGCACTAGCCCCTAGAGTTGGACACGACTGTGTGGGGGAACCTTTACCAACCTATTTTTTATTTGGTTATTTATAGACAAATCAGATGGTGAGGGAACACGCCAAAGTGCAGCACTTTACACTTACAATATTTAAACTGGACTGCATTTGCCATTTGGTTTAGGACCAGTGGACTCAAGATAGCCAATGTGACACCAATTTTTAAATGGGACAAGGTATGATCTGGAAATTTTGAGACTGGTCAGCATAACATCCATTATGGGCAAACTGGTAGAAAGCTAAAAAAAATAAAAAATTAAGCATAGAGGAAAAAGCCTTGCTGAAGGAAAATCAGCATGGATTCTGCAAATGTAAATCCTTAATTTACTTTAATTATTCTAATTCCCTTCCTGAGAAATTTAAGAATAACTTATATAGTAAAGGCAGATGCTCCAGCAAAGGAGATCGATACCTTGTCATGGTGCTGGAGCTTGAGCACCTCAATGACGCCATGAGCTAAACCGTGAAGGGACACCCAAGACGGGAAGGTCATGGCAGAGAGGTCAGACTAAATACGATCCCTGGGGAAGGTAATGGCAACCCACCCCAGTATTCTTGCCGTGAAAACTAAATGGATCAGTACAACCAGAGATATGTTGGTATACCATCGGAAGATGGGACTCCCAGGTCGGAAGATGGTCAAAATGATACTGGGGAGGAACCAGAGGTTAAGTTCAACTAGCCCCAGATGTGATGATGCAGATAGCTCAAAGCTGAAAGGACGGCTAGCGGCCGACAGTGCTGGTGGTGAACGACGGATCCGATGTTCTAAAGATCAACACACCATAGGAACCTAGAATGTAAGATCTATGAGCCAGGGCAAATTGGATGTGGTTATTGGTGAGATGTCAAGATTAAATATAGACATTTTGGGTGTCAGTGAACTGAAATGGACTGGAACGGGCCACTTCACATCAGATGACCACCAGATCTACTACTGTGGACAAGAGGACCACAGAAGAAATGGAGTAGCCTTCATAATTAATAATAAAGTGGCTAAAGCAGTGCTTGGATACAATCCAAAAAATGATAGAATGATCTCAATTCGAATTCAGGGTAAGCCATTTAACATCACAGTGATCCAAATATATGCCCCAACCACAGATGCTGAAGAAGCAGAAGTAGATCAGTTCTATGAGGATCTGCAGCACCTACTGGATAATACGCCAAAAAGAGATGTTATTTTCATTGCAGGAGACTGGAATGCTAAGGTGGGTAGTCAAACAACACCTGGAATTACAGGCAAGCATGGTCTGGGAGAGCAAAATGAAGCAGGACATAGGCTGATAGAATTTTGCCAAGACAATTCAATGTGCATAACAAACACTCTCTTCCAGCAACCTAAAAGACGACTTTATACATGGACTTCACCAGATGGTCGACACCAAAATCAGATTGACTACATCCTTTGCAGCCAAAGGTGGCGGACATCTATACAGTCAGTAAAAACAAGACCTGGAGCCAACTGTAGTTCAGATCATGAACTTCTTATTGCACAATTTAGAATCAGACTAAAGAGAATGGGGAAGACCCACAGATCAGTTAGATATGAGCTCACTAATATTCCTAATGAATATGCAGTAGAGATGAAGAATAGATTTAAGGGGCTAGATTTAGTAGATAGGGTCCCGGAAGAACTATGGACAGAAGTTCGCAACATTGTTCAGGAGGCGGCAACAAAAAACGTCCCAAAGAAAAAGAAAACCAAGAAGGCAAGATGGCTGTCTGCTGAGACACTGGAAGTAGCCCAAGAAAGGAAAGCAAAAGGCAACAGTGATAGGGGGTAAAAGGTTCCCCCCGCACATTTGTGCAGTCGTGTCCGACTCTAGGGGCCGGTGCTCATCTCCGTTTGTTAGCCGAAGAGCCAGCGTTGTCCGAAGACGCTTCCACGGTCATGTGGCCGGCATGACGCACGCGGAACGCTGTTACCTACCCACCGAAGTGGTACCTATTAATCTACTTGCATTTGCATGCTTTCGAATTGCTAGGTTGGCAAGAGCTGGAGCTAGTGCGGGAGCTCACTCCACACGCAGGGCTAGGGATTCGAACCTCCGAACTTGCGATCTTCTGATTGACAAGCCTGGCGTCTTACCCAATTAAATGCAAAATTCCAGAGGTTAGCCAGAAGAGATGAGGGATTATTTTTTAAACAAGCAATGCATGGAAGTGGAAGAAGATAATAGAATAGGAAAGACAAGAGACCTCTTCCAGAAAATTAGAAACATTGGAGGTAAATTCCAGGCAAAAATGGGTATGATCAAAAACAAAGATGGCAAGGACCTAACAGAAGCAGAAGAGATCAAGAAAAGGTGGCAAGAATATACAGAAGATCTGTATAGGAAGGATAATAATATTGGGGATAGCTTTGACGGTGTGGTCAGTGAGTTAGAGCCAGACATCCTGAAGAGTGAGGTTGAATGGGCCTTAAGAAGCATTGCTAATAACAAGGCAGCAGGAGACAATGGTATCCCAGCTGAACTGTTTAAAATGTTGCAAGATGATGCTGTTAAGGTGATGCATGCCATATGCCAGCAAATTTGGAAAACACAAGACTGGCCATCAGATTGGAAAAAATCAACTTATATCCCCATACAAAAAAAGGGAAACACTAAAGAATGTTCAAACTGTCGAACAGTGGCACTTATTTCACATGCCAGTAAGGTAATGCCCAAGATCCTGAAAGGTAGACTCCAGAAATTCATGGAGCGAGAATTGCCAAATGTACAAGCTGGGTTCAGAAAAGGCAGAGGAACTATAGACCAAATTGCCAATATCCGCTGGATAATGGAGAAAGCCAGGGAGTTTCAGAAAAACATCTATTTCTATTTTATTGACTATTCTAAAGCCTTTGACTGTGTGGATCATAACAAATTGTGGCAAGTTCTTGGTGGTATGGGGATACCAAGTCATCTTGTCTGCCTCCTGAGGAATCTGTATAGCGACCAAATAGCAACGGTAAGAACAGACCACGGGACAACGGACTGGTTTAAGATTGGGAAAGGAGTACGGCAGGGTTGTATACTCTCACCCTATCTATTCAACCTGTACGCAGAACACATCATGCGATGTGCTGGGCTTGATGAATCCAAGGTTTGTTTGTGCTCCTCCTCCTCCTCCTCCTGTTCCTCTGGACAGGTTTTCCATTTCCTGAAAGAAAGCTTCTTAACTTTTACACCTTCCTGGATGCTATAGAGAGCTATGTAGGCTTCTATTGCAAGTTGATTGATTCTTTCTTGCACTGTGGAATCCATTTCATCTGAGCCTTAGTTGCCGTGGTTTTAAATAAATTTGAGCATTAGGAACAATTTTGCCCCCTGCTAGCAATTTATATATGCTACATGTTATTGTGTTACGGTCACTGTTTCCACAACATTTACATCTCACACTACGTTCTTTCTTGAGGAAGGAGAAGGAGAAGCAGATGGAGAAAGAGACTAGGGGACTTCCTTGTGCAGTTGGCTGGCCACTGCGAGAACAGATTACTGGACTTGATAGCCCAGGATCTGATACAGCAGGGCACTGCTGTGGAGGAGAAGGAGGAGGAGGAGATGATTCTAGAATGGAAATTGGACTTTTCTCAATTTTGAAAATGACTAGAACAATTAAAGAAGTCATCTATGAACCCAAGCTTGGTATGAGAAATTTCCATTCCAGGGAAATGATGTGAATTAAAGTAAGAACTGAAACTTCAAATAGTTTGCAGTTCAGTGGAATATAATGGTGTTTGAGTTATCTAATGAATGAGGAAAGACACCCCCACACACCAACCCTCCATTTAAATATTCAATACAGTGTCTACATTCAAAGCTTCCTGAAATTTTTTTGTGTGTGTGTATGTGTCTGTGTGTGTGTGTTTGCATGGGGAACAGAGAGGAAGTGCAAGGAAGGTAAATATTGCTAGATTTGAGAAACTAACACAGCTGTTCCTCCAGTGCCAAATGTAATTCAAAGAAAATGACTCTTTCATCTTTTATGAAGCTTTATATCAATAGGCAGGAAAAAGGGAGGAAAAAGGTAAAAAATTGATAAGCATTACTAATGCAGATTGCAAATGAGCACAGTTAATATTAGCAGCAGATGCTCAGCGTCTGGTCAACAGCCAGTCAGTTTTGATCTCCCTCCCTCCCTCTCTTTCTATCTTCCCCACAACTTCCAAGTGTCTCCAATCTATTGCTTGCAATTTGCCCTTCCCTCTTTAGCCTAATGTGAATAGTGCAGGAAGATAATTTTCTTGGCTTCTCTCAGGGACTTACTCCCTTCTTCTATCTCCTATATTGAACAGGATATAGATTAAGATGTAATTTTAAGCCTGTTTACATGGCTAGTTATCATGAGCAGTCTTTCAATTTGCCTGGGTGCCAGAGAGGTAAATCAGAGATGGGAAAAGAGATGGAAGTGGGGAAAGAATTGTGACTGATCAGTCCTACTGAGACAAGAAGTAACCATGGAAAGAACAATTAACAAGCTCCATGAGCATTTGGAGGGATACAGAATCACTCTGTGTGAGAAAGAAAGACAATGAATGGGGGCTTAATATTTCCAGATGTTCAGCTTCAATATCCAAAAATCAAATGCCCACTCTTTTCTGCATTCCCTGGGACCACTTGGGCCTTTTCCCACAAGCTTTTTTGGCTTAAGGAATGTTTTAGTTGATAAACAGGAGGGGAAAAGTTTGCATTGCTCATTCTATATTCCCCCACACATTCCACAAACAATATGCCCAGAGGGTCACCTATCAAAGACATAAACAAACTATACCTCCCATACTTTGACCAGGGCTTAGTGGAGAATGCTGCCCCCAGATTTCTTTTTCCTTCCAGTGATCCTGCTTCAGATAGTTGGCTTCTATTTGCCAAATAGAAGCAGAAACCAAACTATCTTTGTTTACCTCCTGGTGGCTAGTCAATCTGCTAAAATGGGTTACACAAATATCTGTTGTGGCCATATGTGTGTTGTTGGCTGCCCTCATGTTCTATGGCAGATGGAAATAACAGACAGCAGAAGGATCACTTCCAGACAGACAGAAAAAATATATCTGATAAATTCATTTTTATCAGATTTCTTGACCACAAATTCTGTTTGACCATGACCCTGATACTTATGAAGCTAGTGGATTAAAAAAAATGGGATAGGTCTGGCAAGACAAATCCATGTTGACTTCTGTCAATAATAGCATTTCAAGGTGGTTGAAGGTCATTCTTGTTATGATCTGCTCTAAAATCTCTGATATCAGTGTCAGTCTGACTGGCCTCTAGTTTGCTAAATCTTTTTTTTTTTTGGGGGGGGGGGAGGTATCCCTTTTTGAAGATAGAGATGGCAGTTGCTCTCCTTTGGTCATCTGGGACCCTATCAATTCTCCTGGATTTCTCAGAGATAATACTTGAGATTTCTGCCAGATTATCAACTAGTTTCTTTGGTACTCCAGAATGCAACTGGGTCTTTTGGGAGATTTAAACTCTTCAAAGTAAACAGGCATTCTCTGATATTTCTATCAGTCTCAGGCTTCAGTCCTGCCCCTTCATGATCCTCTTCATTTTCCGTGGGAAAAAAATGAATCAAAATACCAGTGCAGTAGCTGTGCCTTTGTTTTAGTATGTTGCCTTCTTCATTGAGGACAATGATTTCCCTTTTTATTTTGAACCTACCTAAAGGAGCCCTTTCTCTTATCCTCAGCATCCTTTGCTAACCTTATTTAATTCTGAGTTTTGCTTCCCTGATACCGGCTTTACGGTTCTGGCTAACCTGGTCCTCTTTTCATTTCCTGTTCATATTTCTGTTTGCTTGTTTTCAGATCTTCATTGAGCTCTTTCTGTAGGCACGTCGGCTCCTTTTTCTGTCCTCCTCTTATTCCTCCTCACTGGATTTGTTTGTGGTTCAGATTTCACTATCTTCTTCTTTAGGAACCCCTACCCAATTTCTCCATTCGCTTCTCCTGCCAGGGGACCCTTCTTATCAATGCTCTGAATTTCCCTTAAAATCAAGAACTTACACATATACTATGTAAGATAGCAATAGCTGTTAGATCGCAGCAGGGTATAAATTTAATAAACAAATAGTCTAGCATCATACAGTCACTTACCTACAGCATTCCAGCTATTTCCACTTCCTGAAGTATAATTCCATATTGACTGATATCAGTACAAGAATAGTTGGTCCTATTGTGGCTTTCTCCATCTCCAAAGGAGAAAGTTGTCAGCAAGAGGACTATGTTTGGCAGAGTTTGTCTTGCTTTAGATAATTAAAGTCTCTCTCCACTATGACTTCACAATTCTTTGAAATATCTGCAGTTTGCTTTTGGAAATCTTACACATCTTCTCTTTGGTTGGGAGGATGATAGCAGGCACCAACCAAAGTGTTGCTTGCATTTATTCCTCTACTTATTTTAACCCAATGCTTTCTGCAGCATTGTTAAGTACATTCGCTTTGATTTCCAAGCAGGAATGGATATTTTTAAGATACAGTGTAATTCTTCCCTCTCCCCCTTTCTATTGCTTCAGTTCATTTTAAAGAAACTGTATCCTTCAGCTATATTCCATCAGGAGTAATTCCACAAGGTCTCCATTATAACTATTAAATGACATTGTCCCTTCTGTACAAGGCTCAGGCTCATATTGTTTATTTCCCATACCTTAGCATTGGTGTATAGACAATGAAGGTCATGGACTTTAAGAGCCAGTGTTATTTTTTATTTCTCCTTGAGTAGTTTAAAAGGCACCATTTCAGCAACACTCCTACTTTTGACAATGTACAAGTCTTTATAGGAGACCCTTATTTCAGGGTTTTTATTTCAACTCCTTAAATTCAGTATAAAGTCTTCCTCTGCATACTTTGGACAATTACTTATTTAACTGTCCTTTTGAGATGTAATCAATCTTGTATCTGCAGTCCTTCATCAGGGCTACTCAGACTATAATCCCAGAAACAAAATCTCTCCTGTTGGCACTATTTGTGATCCAGTCATTGACTTGCCATATTCGTTTTTAATTTCTGATCCTCACACATGGGTTAAAAGAGATATGGACATACTACCTGAGCTGTTTGAGTCTTAGCTTCCTTCTGAGATGTTCAAATCCTGTGGTGATCCATAACAATGTCTTTTCAGCTGTTAATGATACACAGTATGTCATATCTGCTGGGAATTATGGGATATGAGGAGGCTGATAAAGCTCTTCACTTGGGTTTGCTATGCAGAATGCTCAAAGAGAAGGTTCATGGGTCTCCAGAGGCTTTGTAAGAAGCAGAGTCTCAATTTCACTGGAGTGTGAGATCACAGTGGCTGAGCTTAACTGCATGCTAGAAAAATCTCTTTTTGTAACCTGGCTGCACTTTGCTCTGCAGCCTCAACAGCTACCCCAGTCTTCTTTCTGCTTCTCCTCCTCTTCCTCAGCTCTGCCTTTCACATCATGGCTCAAATCCTTACTACCTGTCCAGAAGTGCCATGTGGAACTTGAGCTGCTGGTCTTCCTTTTCTTCATTAAAGTTGTGTTATTGTTACAAAACATGGATTTAAAACTGCTGCATGAAATGAAGAGACATGTCACCTGTAATAAGGATAGAATATATAGATAGGGGAAGAATATATAAAGACAAAAAAGATTTTGGAAGTTATGCACGGTTAACAAATGGAAAAATCCTCATGAAGAAGAAGAAACTACACAGTTACAAGGGTGTGTATGAGAAGGGGATGGAAAAGAGTCACCCATTATTCAAGTCAGGCCAGTCTCTTCCAAGAATCAGGTGATGGAACCATCTTTTTTTCCCCATCTTATCATACTTCTAGACTCAGCCCCTACCTGAAAAATATACCTGTCTATTTTCCAACTGTCTGTTCTGCATCTTGCAGAGAATATAAACTTTGGTGCCAAGCATTTGCAGTTCAGTACCGAGCCACCCATAGACATGGCTATCTACAGACCACAATTGAATTTGATTGATGCTCTCCATGCCTCCTGCTTTATCTAACTTTTGTCTCAGTACTGCTGGGATTTAGCTCCTTGCTTGCCTGTCTATGGCACAGCATCAACAATGACATTTGTACATCCATGAACAGTACTGGTATCCTATCTGGTACAAAACAAAATACTTAATTTTTCCCATGAAGAGATTAACATACTGCTTCTTTTAGAATCGTAGAGTCTGAAGAGCTTATTTAGGCCATTGAATCTAACTTCTACTAAATGCAGGAATCTAAATTAAAGTGGTATCAACAAACAACTATGATAGATAGATACGGTAGATAGATAGATAGATAGATAGATAGATAGATAGATAGATAATAGATAGATGATAGATAGATAGGTAAATAGGTAGATAGATAGGTAGGTAGGTAGGTAGGTAGGTAGGTAGATAGATAGATAGATAGATAGATAGATAGATAGATGATAGATAGAGTCTATCCAATGTTTGCTAGAAGATATCCAGCTAAGGGTTTTACTTCTTGTATTTTCCTTGAGGGCGACTAACCCTATGTTGGTTTTGTACTTTTAATATTAAGAATATCAGCAAATTAAGGCAGCAGTTAATCCTAAAAAAAGGCTGGTCTGGAAGTCCAGTCCCCTGATCTGTGTAGGGAGCAACTTCAGTACCCCTGACAGATGGCCATTCAATCTCTACTAACCAGCTCCAGAGAAAAGGATCTCCTCTGCTCCTGAGGCAGTCTAACCCCCGAACAGAGCTTTATCATTATCAAGTTTCTCCTTGTCTTTAGCTAAAATCTGCCTCCCTGAAATGCCTTGCCTTGGCTGTAGCCTTGTCCTCTGCAACAACATAGAACAAGTTAGTTTATATTTTGTACACCATCCCTTCACATATCTGAAGCCAGCTATCATGTCTATCCTTAATCTTCTTTTCTTCAGGCTAAACATAATATCCAGTTCTTTCAAGCATTCCTCCCAGGACTTAGGCCCTGTTCAGACACTAATTTAAGACTACTTTTAAGAGTTTTGTAAAACATACTGTACTTGGTCATTTGTTTTTTCGTTGGAAAGCTGCCTGGTATTTACTATACAGTAATGGATTTTAAATCATGCTTTATTTTACCCAGCTTCTTTCAAAATGGTTCATCTTGAAGGTGCTTTCATAATTTGTGTGCTGTAAACAAAGTTAGAGAACTTCAACAAGCTTGTCACTAGTACTCTGGCAGGGAAGAAGAAGTAAAGAACAAAACGTTTTATGGGAGTGAATTTCTTTACATTAACAGAATAGCTGATTTAAACTTCCATTCAGGTCAGCTGGAAGGGCTTTGGATCATCCTGCCCTGGTGTAATCTGCATTATGCAGATCCTTTTCTTCTTGTAGTTTGTTTGCATTTTCCAGATCTGGTCCTGGATTTTCCTCTTCAGATGTAGAAGGCGTATCTGGTACATTCTTTGGCCCATTGAACTCACAAGTCATAGGATTGTGTGCTCAGTTCTATTTCTCTACTTCTTTACTTTCATAAAATCTCTCATACTGCTTTGTTAAGAAATGGTGATATGCTGCTAAATGTCTTAATTCTTCACTATTAGGTTTGCATTTTTCTTTAAGGATTTTTCTTTAGCAATTTTAGATCTATGGATGTCACTGCTGTATCAAAGGAGGGAGAGGTAGTGTTCAGAGATTTCCAAAATCTCTCCCTTTTCATGCTAGGTCAAGCAGAATCTGAAAGTGAATGAATGCCCTTCTGCATTTCAGATAGGTAAGATTATCCCCTTAGATCCCTCTTCAATATGGACTTCATGTACGCCCACAAGTTGATCCTTAATATTCCATGCTTAGCTGATATTGTGAGCTTCTTGTACTCTTTGCTATCATTGTGTGCAATATCAGTTTAATATTAGAGGTGTTCCTCTGTGGATAACTGCACAAGGATGAACTCAACAAATCTAATAAGTCTTTTCCATCTCTAACTAATACACTTCTATTTGGATTGCAGTGGGGAAATAAAGTTGCACTCTTGATAGACACCATTTGCCATCAGCCTTTGGAGTGTTAAATAGGCTGCCAAGTCTCTGGTGTGGAGAAGCAGTCAAAAGATTTGTTGCTCACATGGGAAATACTCATTCCCTGATGTGTGCGCTGCAATTCTCTTCTTAATGGAGTTCAGTTTGCTTTTGTTTTATTGGATTCAATTTCAGACTAAGCAAGCTGTCCTGAGGTGTACATGGAAGGAAATCAAGATGGTAATTTAAGAGGTATTTAAAATGGGAATTAATTAGAAGAGTAAAACATGAATCCCCTGCTTCTGTCCTGGCCAGGGCACAACATAACCTTGTTACAGATGCTGGAAAAGTCAGTTTGGTTTTAAAGACACCCTTTATTGTGAAAAGATAAATTTACAAAGAGGTTAATAAGGCCTAAATGTGTCATTCATCGAATAAATTAGCGTACTCTGAACTAAACATAGCTGGTGTACAAAGTGGCTCAAAACTGACTCTTGGAAAACGGTTCTAATTACTTAACTTAGTTTAAATCACATATTGGTTCAGAAGAAACTCCATATTTATCATCTCTTCAATCTATTAATTACTGTACCTAGGAAGCAGCAGATAAAGAATAGGGGCTAAGGTCCCAAACCAGCAGAAGATCAGAGATGATAGCTCACACTACTACTGGGGTTCACTCAAGAAAAGAACCTTTATTCATTGATGAAGCAATAGAACAATGTCAAAAATTTGATCTAAAACAGTTTTTTTTCTTCTCTTGGCCTAAAACACGGTTCCTGGATTTGAACCAAGACTTCCTGATTTGTATTTCACAAGCTAAAAACAGTCAATCCTACTTGTCTGATACAGTCTGGTAGAATCTAGATTTGCGATTCTCAAATTAGGTGAGTTGCAAAGAATGGGGAAGATCATATGGCTGGTGGCACATATTATATATGAAAATTTGTAATAAGGATGTAATCTGGGTTAATTTTAAAACTGAGGCCAGGAAGAGATATTTCGGAATATGTTAAAATTTTACTTTTAGATAAACATTGTAAAATTACAATGTCAATAGCTAAATTTTTAAATATGGCTATAAAAATTTATTAGTCTTTAAAATCAAACCAGTCCATACTCCAGGAAATAAAGCCACACTGCTCACTTGAGGGAATGATATTAAAGGTGAAACTGAAGTACTTTGGCGACATAATGAGAAGACAGGATACCCTGGAGAAGATGCTGATGCTAGGGAAAGTGGAAGGCAAAAGGAAGAGGGGCCGACCAAGGGCAAGATGGATGGATGATATTCTGGAGGTGACAGACTCGACCGTGGGGGAGCTGGGGATGGTGACGGCCGATAGGAAGCTCTGGCGTGGGCTGGTCCATGAAGTCACGAAGAGTCGGAAGCGACTGAATGAATAAATAACAACAAAAAAACAATACATTCATAATTTTGAGGTTTTAAATTTTTTAATGTTATAGTTTATCTGCCAAACTGTTTTATCCTAAGCTAAACATTTTGACTGTATTTTTATTTGGCTATTTGGGACTTTTGGGGATAATAAATATTACATACATACACATTTGTAATAAACTATGTTATCTTGCTTTCAGCTATTGGAAATGTTATTGTGAAGCTCACTCAGCCTTTCTTCGCAGAAAGAAAAAATATTAATAGGACTGTGCAATGATTCTGATCCAGTTCCAAACAGATGTTTTGGAGCTTATGGAGGTGCAAATGTATCCCAGGTCTGCAACTCCTTAAAACAACTGCATCATTTCCCAACATCACAAGGCAGCTGCAGAGGGCAGCTGTATGATTCCTGGAAAAGATACTGTACAACTGCTTAAAGGATTGAAAAAAATTGCTATGTTTGCAACCTGCACCCTGTGAAGTATATTTTCAAAATTATTTCTAAAGTGCTGCACTGAACATATTATTATGGTTGATCGCACAGTCAGCCAGATGTTTAGACCAGATTTGGTACTTTTGTCCACCTATTGAGTCCTTCTCAAGGACCTGGGATAGGCAGATGTTTTTATTTAACAATATTAAAGGGATCGTTGCAGGATGTAATCTGTAAAGCTGCCTTTTGCAATTGACTGATTGTGATTTATGATTATGATTATTTTAAATTTATTGGCTGCCCAACTCCAGTGGACTCCAGTAGCGCTCACTGTTAGTCCAGTAGCACTGAGTCCAACTAAGTCAACTAAACATTTTGCTTATTATCTGCATGGAGCTTATAATAAGAATATATTTTTCAATAGCTCTGATTAAAATGACTTCCTTAGGTAAGAAACATATTATGGAAAATCATGGGGAACTTCAAGTTGAAATAATCTTGCTTTGGTCAGGATGGCATCTAGTGGTTTTCTCTATAAGGCAGGTGTATACAAATTTTGGTCTGCTCATTGCAGGAAGTCTTCACAATGCTCTTTTTGGACCTGCAGCCTTCTCAGTGCCACTATTGCTTGATTTTTTAAAAAAATTAACAGGAATGCTTTTTGTCATATTTTTAGTTGATTTAATTTTTTAATATTTTCCCCTGACCACCTCTTTTTTCCTGGATCCACCCACTTTTCTACATTAGCTCTACCTACTTTTCTGAATGCAGCCTCAAGCACTTCACTCAACAATAAACTCTGGCCCATAATCCCCAATAGTTTCCTGACCCCTAAGGAGTGCAGAGAAAAAGATGGCATTTGAACCCGCTTCTATACTGGGATGTAGCACGGATCTATACTGGGATCTAGCACGTGTCTCCATTGGTTTATTTATTTTAAGAAATGCTTGACATTCTGGGAGAAGAAGGAACGTATGGAAAGATTTGTCAGGATGTAGAGCCTGGCTGTGGGCAAAAGATATATGTAGCTTTGAATGATGCATATACATTAAACAAGTGGGATAAAAGTTAGAGCTAAAGATCTGGCTTCAAAATCCAGACAACTGTACTCTGTACTGCCATCAAGACTGATTGATATATAATAATTTTAAGCCACCTCAAACTCAGATTCTCAGCAGACCACAAAGAATAACCACAATAAACCAATGCAGACCACAAATACATAGACATACAACATTAAATTACAGTATAAGTACATGTTTACATGTCCTACACACCTGAGGCCAATGATTCCTCGCCAATTGGGTCCCCAAGGCCTTCTGGAACAGCCAGGTTTTTACCAGCTTCAGGAAGACCATAGAGTGAGAAACATCTTCACCTTGGGAGTTAAACTGATCCATGGGAGAGGAGCTGCCACAGAGATGCCCACTTTTGAGGTCTCCAGCCCTATGCCTTGGTAGATGGGGATCTTCAACAGGTCTTCTCTGTTCATGCAGATTGGGAGGGCAGAATCTATCTGAGAATCCCAATCTGGTAGTCCTGATAAAAATAGATAGATAGATAGATAGATAGATAGATAGATAGATAGATAGATAGATAGAACGAACATACATACATACATACATACATACATACATACATACATACATACTCTGGACGTGTTTGCTGATTTACATAGACTTCCAATAGTTTAATATTAATAGCAGAAATAATTCACTCTCCCAATTGCATCCTATTTTCCTGAAATGAACAAAGATTTCACTTTGTCATGCCTTTTTGGGGCTGGGTGGGGGCTTTGTTCAGTTTTGTAGTCTTTACTTCTAATTGTGTGATATTCACACTTCATGGTAAGTCCTATGTGATTTGGGGAGGATGTTGGCTTAGCATGATGTGTGAACCCAGCCATAATGGCTTAGCACAAGGAGTGATCCAGGTCACTCTTTGTTCAGCAAATCATGGCTAAATTAAATCATGGTTTAGTGTCATGTGTGAATCCAGCTGTCTTTTGCACTAGATGTACTTGATGCACCTCGCAGTTCTGGAGGGAAAAAGTAGATTCTGTGATCCTCAAGTCTGCATTGGATCAAAAGGACCACTGCTACAGGCAGAACACTAAAGTATGCATACACCACATAGAGATCTAGTTTAATCCAGTATGAGAAATCTTAACATTATTTTATTTATTTATTTATTTATTTATGTTTCAATTTATATACCGCTCCATCTCCCCACAAGGGAACTCTGGGCGGTTTACAAAACACAACAATTAAAATCCGACAATTAAAACAACCTAATAAAATACTCTAATATAATAAAATTAAGTATAAAAATCCAAGATGCGATGGTTTGATGTTTAGATGTTTAAAAGGGCCCTATGGCACCAGCCATCCCCAAGAGGAACTGTTCCCCCCCTCCCCCCACGCAAGGCAGCAGAACCAGGTCTTTAAGTTCTTTCTGAAGGCCGGGAGCGATGAGGCCTGCCTCACCTCCGGGGGTAGCATATTCCAAAGGGTGGGCCCCGTTACCGAGAAGGCACGCCTCCTAGACCCCGTCAGGTGACATTCCTTTACGGACGGGATCCGCAGCATGCCCTCTCTGAATGACCGAGTGGGACGGTTCGACGTTATGGGGATGAGACGGTCCCTCAGGTAACCTGGCCCCATGCCATGTAGGGCTTTAAAGGTGATAACCAACACCTTGAATTGGACCCGGAAGCACACAGGCACCCAGTGCAGCTGTCGCAGCAGAGGTGTCACATGCGCTGATCTAGGCGCACCAATAACTGCGCGAGCAGCCGCATTCTGGACCAATTGAAGCTTCCGGATACTCCTCAAGGGTAGCCCCATGTAGAGCGCGTTGCAATAGTCTATATGGGAGATGACCAGGGCATGAGAGACTGTACGGAGGGCTTCCCGATCCAGGAAAGGGTGTAACTGATGCACAACATGAAGTTGTGCAAAAGCCCTCCTGGCCACGGCTACCACCTGCTCTTCGAGCAGGAGCCGTGAGTCCAGAAGAACCCCCAAATTACGCACTTGGTCTGAATGGGGTAGTGCAACCCCATCCAGAACTAGAGATGACAACTTCCTGGATCCACGGGAGCCATCAATCCACAGCCACTCCGTCTTACCAGGGTTCAGTCGAAGCCTGTTGTTCCCCATCCAGACCCCCACAGCCTCCAGGCACTGAGAAAGGGTAGCCACTGCATCACTTATCTCACCAGGGATGGAAATATATAATTGAGTATCGTCTGCATATTGATGGTATCTCATCCCATGGTGACGGATGATCTCACCCAGCGGTTTCATGTAGATGTTAAATAGGAGAGGGGAGAGAACCGAACCCTGCGGTACCCCACAGACGAGGGGGCGAGGGTCGGATCTTTCACCTCCTATTACCACCGATTGGGAACGGCCCTGGAGGAAGGAGGTGAACCAGCGCAGAACTACGCCTCCCACCCCCAACTCCCTGAGCCGTCCCAAAAGGATACCATGGTCTATGGTATCGAATGCCGCTGAGAGGTCAAGAAGAGCTAGGATGGATGCACTCCCTCCATCCCGCTCCCGCCAGAGATCATCTGTAAGCGTAACCAATGCAGTTTCCACCCCATATCCCGGCCTGAAACCTGACTGGAAGGGGTCCAGATAATCCGTATCATCCAGGATCCTCTGGAGTTGCAACGCCACCGCTTTCTCAACCACCTTCCCTAAAAAGGGGAGGTGGGAGACAGGACGAAAATTGTCCAATATAGTAGGGTCCAGTTATGGTTTCTTGAGGAGGGGGTGCACCAAAGCCCCTTTAAAAGCAGCTGGGAACACCCCCTCCCCCAGAGATGCATTAACCATCACCTGGACCCAACCACATGTCACCTCCCGGGCTGCCTGTACCAGCCAGGAAGGGCATGGGTCCAGATGACATGTGGTGGCCCTTACAACCCGAAGGATCCTGTCCACTTCCTTAGGTCCAACAGGATCGAACTGTTCCCAGATAACCGGGCAAAGACGTTCCCTCGGCATCTCCCCAGACTGTGCTACACGCTTAGAGTCCAACTTAGACCGAATCTGAGCGACTTTATCCTGCAGATGCTCAGAAAATTCTTCCGCACGGCCCTGTAGGTGGGTCACAGACTCCACCTTACCCAACAGAGATCTTGTTATCTTAAACAGGGCCGTCGGACGGCATTCTGCAGACGCAATAAGAGCGGAGAAATATTGACGTTTCGCCGCTCTTACCGCCACAAGGTAGGTCTTAACAGCGACTCTAGCTTGTGTTCGGTCAGATTCAGTCTTTGAATTATTTGAATTTAAATAATGATATTTATTTCTTTGACAATTCTCTCTGTTGTATTCTTGGTTTTAATTGGATTCAGCATGTGGATAGAAATGTAATAAAGCTAGGCATCCTTTTAAAAACAAACAGGACTATGATAAATCATGATTCACGCAAATGATTTTATAATCAAGTGAAAAGTTAATCCCAACTATATTATTCAGTATGCAAAAATGAAATGTCATTAAGCATGTTGCTGGTATGCGAAATACAGAAAGTGAAACTGAGATTTCAAACAAAGGAATGAAGAATAAGTTGGGGCAAAACAAAGATAAGTAGAACAAGGAGCAAGAATGGTGGACTAAATAATTGTTCCTGTTTTCTGAGATTAGTTTTATTAATGTCTTCTTTGTGAGTGCAGATAGATTCTGCCCTCCTAACCTGCATGAACAGAGAAGACCTGTTGAAGATTCCCCACCTACTTCTGGTTTAAAATGCTGAAGAATGTTACACAAAATTCAGAGCTATAAGGAAATTTAAGGCCAGTTTGAAATGGGAATATAACAATCACTTTTAAGTTTGTTGCCATCTGACAATACTTCATATGGCTTCCAATATTATCTACAATATGTGTTTTAAGCATGATGGAAGAAATTCGCCTCGGGTGCCTGCATTTGAGTCAGCATGAGATTAATTTACTAAAAACAGTTTCAAAATCTATATTCAGTTCTTTGCCAGATTAAGACCAAAATAGAAGTAAACTGGATGATGAATGATCAGATTTCCAATGCTTGCTTTAAAGGTTAAAAGGAGGAAGGAATAGGACAATATTATTACAAGATACCTTTCTAAAAAGACCCTCTTTCTCTCTTTGTATAATTTTCTTATTTAGGAAATTGCTTCAAATCACTATTACCCTGGAGTAGGAAACATACAAATATTCTATTCCTACTTTCTTTCTCTTTTCTGCTGCTTAACTTTAGAATATGCCCATGAGAGCTAATCATGGATCGCTTGAGCTGGGATGGAGAAGAATTTCTCTTATTCTGAATTTTTAACCACACTGACCCAATTTATTTCTTAGAATAAGCTGTCAGTCATTCATATTTTGGACTGCATATTTTTATGCTTCTTGTCTGCAGTTTTTTGCTTAAAATTTTTATTCACAAAGGCATAAACAAGGGAGAGTGGTTTATTATTTGGGAAAATCATCTAAATACAAGTTTTCATATGAATTCTTGAAAACAAATTCAGTGACTGATAGAGAAAAGGATGAAATGCATTTGTGAGTGAATTTAGACAGTTTGA
This sequence comes from Charina bottae, assembly GCA_023362775.1. NCBI lineage: Eukaryota > Metazoa > Chordata > Lepidosauria > Squamata > Charinaidae > Charina > Charina bottae. Next base: position 22,129,268 of record JALMGJ010000019.1, on the reverse strand, counting down.
CATGAACTGGTTCCATCTCTCCATAGTCAAAGCATCGCATTCAAGTTGAACCTCAATCCTTTTTGATTTCTTAGCTTAGAAATTCCTTGAAAACGACACTTGGTAACTATCGCTGATTTGCTGGTAATATGTATATAAGAATTGATTCATTTTAAGTGGAGCAGACAACCATATAATACAGCCCAATATTTGGAACAAGTTTGAAAACTGCTTCTCCTCTCATATTATTCCTAGTATGACTGAATTGCATTTTCATATCTATGCTAGCAAAGCTTCATCCCTTGTACAGATGATTAATTGTGCGGCATGTACAATGTACGAGCTGAGGCCATTATGACAAAGTAATATGGTGATTGTAATTACTTTCACATTGTGCATACCATAAAATTTATCACATATTTGATCTATCATCTCCAAGCTTTCAAAAGTGGGTCAGAGAGCATCACAGTAGATGTGAGTTGTGTTACATGTGGAATGCAACTGCAACGTTCAATTCTTTTCCATTTGGGAGGAATTAATCTGACCATGTAGGATTACTTTTTTTGTAAAGCAATGAATGGCAAATAATAACAAATCTCTGATGCAGGAGCCAGGAAACAAAGTAGCTCTATGCAATGCATTTTTCCTTGTACAATTCTCTTAATAATTCAGTATACCATAGTAAAACTACAGACATAGGAAATAAACCTTGAAGAAAATACAGGGCAACAATTTACTTTTAATTTTCTGAATTTAACAGGAAATCTCATTTGAGATTTTAGATCTCCCAAGTCATCATGAACATTTTCATCTTGATAAATATTGACGTGTTGATGAGATATCCAGCCAGTGTATAACAGAGAGACAAAGTTTGATTCAGATTTCTTCTGTCTCAAGCTTACCCCTTATTAAACAAGTTAGAAAGCAACCAACAAACACCCAGCTGAGATTATTACTTGCATGGACGTGCCATTAAGGCAGGGCTTTCCAAAGTTTTCCCGGAAGTGCCGTCCTTGCGGCAGCACGCAAAACCCAGAAGCACTGCTGCTGCTTTTGGGTTTTTGCGCGCCGCCGTTGGTGTGTCGCCGCGGGAAAACCCGGAAGCGCTGATGATGATCAGCGCTTCCGGGTTGTGTGGCGACACACCAGACTGTGTGTGGCGACACACTTTTGTGTCGCGACACACAGTTCGGAAAGCTCTGCATTAAGGTGTCACCCTGAAGGTTCTTAAAAATGCTTGGAGCCTTCACTCTCACAATCGTCGTTATGGGGGGCTGATCTACACAGTCTCATTCCATGTGGTATTATTGTGATGCAACCTCCCAATCACACTTATAATTGTAAATGCATATGGTGCCTCCCAAACCTGGGAATTGTAGAATTACCACCATCACTTCCCCTATACAAATTAAAATATAGAAATAGCATTCCTTAGTAAAACAGAATCCCTAAACAAATGGGGTTACATTCTGTTGAAATTACATTATTTATGTTGAGTAGCATGGATTAGCATAAATGTACACATAGATACATGGCCATCGTACTATTCCTTGGGGTAAACAATGTTATGCAATTGCTTGGAAAGGAAATAAAGATAGTATGCCAAAGAAATTAATCAACATCAACACCATTCACAAGTTGTTCCCACACCTTTCTACTTTGCAAAACATCCTTGCTCCTATCATGTCCATACCATAATGTCAGCATCTGCAGACCTTTCCCCCCCCCCCCCCCTTTCCTTAAAAACAATTTGGCGGGCCATCATTTTTTGCTTTTAAAAACATCCCAGATGGGAGCCAATTTATTTTGATCCCAAGAACTCAGTGCAAAGTACTTGGTACTGAATGTTCCATTCTTAGCCAGATCCATCTGGATCCTCTACCTAACCCTGGTTTGGGATGTTGTTTGTATAGTGATCATATTGCAGGTGGATCAGGTGGAAGCCTCCTGTCTTTCGATGATACTTTTAGCTATTCTTTTTCAAATTTTATGGAAGAGTTGTTTTTTTTCCAAACTTTTGCTGGGGGAAAAGGAAAACAAGGAAGTCAGGATTCTGGATTTGAATAAAGTTTCCCACCTGTTATCATAAATAGCCCAATCATTTGAAAAATGGTTTCTTGGATTCCTGAATGTGTGAAAAAACACACATATTAGTTTTTACCTGGATGTGATTCTAGAAAAGATTCCTGGTCTTTTGGCTCTGTCTTTTGCACATGTCATTTATGACACAAATCTATTTCCAAAAACGTTTTTTAGTGTTTTTACACGAACCTCCATCCCAACACCTTTTGGGACTATGAGAATAGGGAATGCTGACCAATTAATAGCCTTGGAGGTATTTTTGTGTTGGGCCTTATGTGGCACAATCAAAGTGTGATCAGAGCACTGATCTAAATACGGGACCAGATTAGATCCATCCCTCTTTGCTGGCACTATCTTATCTAATTCTGCCCACATATGAACAAAGTGGTGTTATAGGAAAGCAGCAGAATTCAAATACTGTATGCATAACCATTATCTTCTGCAGACCTTATTAACAACTCCATGCGATACGAAAATGTAATTTACTTCAATCTCTTCTCTCCAGTTTTTGATTGTCGTAGTGTGAACCTGTCATTACAATGCAATACAACTTTTCCTGATGATAGGAACTCCATGGCTAAGAAGAAAGAATAAAACGGCATAGTGAAGATTGGATAGGATACTGTGAGGGCCTTAAACTTGACCTGAAATAGCAATTGATTCTGTGATTATACTCTCTTGGAGAACATCAGTCTCTTCTTCCTACAGAAGTGCCACTCTTAGAATCCTCCTTGCCCCAAGCAAAAATAATTTGATTAAACCACTTATGATGTCTGGAACTAATATGTCCCAATTTCACTTTGGCTGATTGATATGACCAAATCTGCTGCACCTTATCGTCTCAGCTGCTTAAGCTGCTGTTCTATAAGCTCTTTCAGAATAATTGGATAATCATAGAATAATTGGATAATCCATGCTTCTGTTTTCCACCTTTGACACACTCATTCAGGCACTATCTCTCAGTTAACCTGCTTTCACATTACCCTTTTCCTTAAGTACAATGCAGTTCCAAAGTTTATTTAGAAGAAAAAAAATCATAAAACTACCACATATTCCACCAACTGTTGCAGCACTTTATCATCAGCATGATGGTGATTTGATAATATATTTAATGTACTGCATTATTAAGGGCTGTGTCCCTGGTGACATAATGCTGTAATGCATCATCAAGGCACTATCATTTTGATGATATACTATACTACTGATTTGTTGATTATTATTATTTTTTTATCCAAAGAACAACAAGCATCTCTAAAGGCAGAATGGATCTTGCCGTTTGTGAACTGTTGTTAAATGCATGTGGCTCCCATTGAGTTTTTGTTTAAATGCACGGCGCCCTCTCTGGCATTGAAATTGACTTAAGCAAAGAGACAGTGCATCTCAGACAAAGCAGCCATCAACAGACACATAGAGGTTAACAACATTTACATACCATTCATAAGAGACAATAGAATAGCCAGAAGACCAGAACACCCCTGGGCCAGCAATCAACAACCAGATAGGCAAAGATTAACAGCAAGATTAGCAGCAGAGGAGCAATCAAACAACACAATAGACCTTAATCAAGGAACTATTAACTCAGTCAATCACCCAAACAGCACACAACAGCCCAATCAAAGAACTACCAAGGAGAGTACAAGACCCCCACCAACACAGGCAGGACAAGCCAGGTATATAAACAGACAGCAAGTTCCAACCCCTTTTCGCACTGAAGATGTTGCCTAGGCTGGCAATGAAACGTCTGCATGAAAACAACAAGGCTCAGAGAGCACCAAAGACTCCCCAGTTCAACCCTGAGCTGCAAATATTCTCTTTGATTGGTACAGTGCATCTTGCAGGCCGTTTTTGCCTCTCTCTAAAGATGCAGTTAACATTTTCCTGTCTTGGAGCCAATGCCAATGAATTGAATTTGACGCTGTCAGACAGCTTCTTCAAGCACTTTTATCTCTGTTTTCCACACTAGTGGGAAATTTCATATGTACATACTTCTAGAGTTTGTATATTTTGCCATTTCTTCAATCTCTCTTTCTCTCTGTGGATTTGTGTTGTACCCCTAGGAGTTCCGGTTGGATTATGACTTCACTTTAGGCATATTGTGATTGGAGATGTATCAAAACTGGCGAACAGTTCTGTGCTTATGTTTCATTTATTGTCTCTGCTGAGGCATAACTTGAAAATGTAACATTTCCCTGGCTGGATGGCCAATATTGCTTTGTAGTGAAGAACTGAAGCATGCAGGGTCTGTAAAGGACAATGCTCCATGAGATCCATAAAGAACCAATAGACTTAAATTGTTGAACATAAAGACAGAGCAAAGCAAACAGTTCCTTTGTAAAACAGTATTGATTATTATACTGTGACAACATTTTCTTTTGCACTTATCTATTGTTGTCCTTCAATTCAACAGAAAAAGGGGAAGAAAATATTGATGACTTTTTCATGTGTGGAGCCTGATATTCAGACACTTATCTTAGATCAGTGTTTGTCAACCTTGGGAACTTTAAGATGTGTGGACTTCAACTCCCAGAATTCCCTAGCCAGCATGCTCCCAAGGTTTGAAAAACACTGCCTTAGATATTGGGCACCTGTTATATTTTATATATAATAGTTCTATCTATTGTTATACAATCATCTCTAGAGTGGTCTCCAGTTTTTCTGGCTTCCCATCTTCCAAGAGCAATTATTTATAGGGAAAACCTGAGAGGGAACTCCCGTTCTGAAAATATGGGTAGGCAGGCATTGATTGATTGATTGATTGATTGATTGATTGATTTAGCTGCTGCTGTTTTTGTGAAGTGGTGGACTGTGCATTTCATCAAAATGACAAAATGTGCATTGTGGTGACACAATGCAAGCTCTGCCCTTTCTGTACTGGTGTGCAGTATTGCAACACAAGTTCAGAAGAAGTGTAGTCTGTATTGCAGGGTTGCAATGTATGTTTTGCCATTTGAACACTTGCCCTGGAGTGAATGCCCACATGCCTGTCTGGCGATTTTACTGCCAGGCACCCCCCGACTGAGAGCTATCACAGCTTGGCGCCATGGCAGGATGGCATGGATGACATCATGACATCATGTTCCATTTTCATCACTCATTGATCTCTTCCATTTGTGTATTTAAATAATCTTTTATTGCTTCAATTTAGTTCCAGAACAATCCTCCATTTCTTGTCAGTTTAACTTCCCTAATGAGATTTTAGGTCATTTCTGCTTGGCTTAATTCTGTTTGTTTTTCTGATATTTTAATGTTCTTTCCTGTTATAAGTTCCAAAATGAATAGTATGGGATTTCTTGCTCTCTTATGGATCATGAAGAGCGCAATTTAACTAGTTTACTCTTAAAGCCCTACTGATTTTAGGAGTATTTATGCAGTTTCTTCCACAGAAGCTGGAACTGTTTAACTAGATCCTGCTCATATATTTGATCACATCCTTTAAATATTACTTAATTGTTTTAAAAAGTATGTACTCCACTTTACAAATTAACAAAAATTCCCATTGCAGCTCTCAGTTAGAAAGGAACAATATAAAATAACTTTAATATATTAAAAAGGAAAACCAGCATTAATTAAAATGGGAGAAGCCATGTGGAGTCCTTGGTGCTCTCTGAGCTTGGCTGTTTGCTTGCAGATGCTTCAGTACCCGACTGGGTAATGTCCTCAGTGCAAGTGAGTGTGGGGTTTGATCCCTGTTTGTATACAGTAGCTTGTCCTGCCAGTGTTGGTGGGGGTGTGGTTTTCTCCTTGGTGGTTCCTTGATTACGGTGTTGTTTTCTGCTTGATTATTTGTCTGGTGTTAATCCCTGCTTATCTGTTTATTGGCTGCTGGAGAGGATGTGTTCTGGTCTTTTTGTTTCCTTCTTAGCTTTTTTTTTTAATTGTCTCTTTTGAATGGTGTGTAAATGTGGTTTATCTCTATGTGTCATACTTAATTACTTTAAGCCATATTTAATTACTATACTTCTTTAATTCTCATCCATAAGAATGTTCCAGTTAAAAGGAAAGGTTAGTTAGTGAAATAAAGTGCCTCACCTACAGTCAGACACATATTTTTCAGTTTCTTTCCTTGTGCGTTTTATTTGCTTTTAAGTATCAAGTTCTTCCACCTAATGTATAAAGAAATCTGTGATTTAGGCTAAAATCTTATTTTGAAAAAACAAACAAACAAGCAAACCATAATCTTCATCCATCTAGAACAAATTCAACAGGTAAACTTCCCAGCACTGGCAATATTGCATCATTGACGTCAGTGCCAGACAAATACTTTGCAAAATTATTTTCTTCCATCCTCCTATCCAATATTTTTTTAAAAAAATCTTCATTAGCTGAGAAAGGAATGTTTAAGCAGTTTTAGTTAACATTACATCTCCACAAATGAAATAACAAAAACAGAAAAAGATAGATAGCCTCACACTGCTATTAGATGTCTCCCGTAGTTAAACTCCGCAATTAAGCTTTATTGAATACAGTGAAGATTCTGAATATACTGATATAGGTCTGTGGTATTTATTTATTCAGATAACAAAGACAGATTCTCCTCTATTATCACGCTGGCATTTTTTGTGATTGATTTTTATGATTTTTATTTACTTGGCTTTTACATAATATAGTGCTATCTGTACTGGATGTCTCAGTACTAAGACAGGACAGTGGGAATTTTTAGTAAAATACATGCTGCCTTTTTTAATGAAAGATGTTGGTGAAAGAAAACTAGTCAATGCAAGGTCATGTGGTCAATCAACCCTGTTTCCTCAGTAACAGTTCAATTAGAAAAATTCCTTCAAATTGTTTCTTTAAAAATTAAACATTGTTTGTCAATACTTGCAGAACTTTTCAATGATCACACACAAATAAATTCATAATAAAATTTATGGAAGGGCACTAATGAAAGGAAATAACCTTAATTACACAAGTGATCATTCATAATTTTAAAATACTGTATATTTAATTTTTATTTATTTATATATATATATATATATATATATATATATATATATATATATACACACACATACTAAGTCTACCTTTTTTGTTGTTGTTGTTCAGTTGTTTAGTCGTGTCTGACTCTTCATGACCTCATGGACCATAGCACGCCAGGCCTTCCTGTCCTCCACTGTCTCCCAGAGTTTACTCAAATTCATGTTCATTATATCGGTTAGGGTTACATGCTATCTAACCATCTCATCCTCTGCCGTCCCCTTCTCCTTTTGCCTTTAGTCTTTCCCAGCATGGGAATGAGAAGGCAGAGAGAGAATGAACACGTAAACCCAAATGTAGAAGTATTTCTCTGTTGTATGTTTGGAAAGAAAGTTCTAATTTATCTGGAGTGCTAGGCTGTTCCTTAATTATTTACTGTCTTGTCTAAGGAAAAAATACCTTTGAGTTAAGCCTGATTTCCACTCCTGACATTTCATAAAGGTTTTCCATCTCAGTATGAACCAGATATTAACTTTTTGACTGTTGCCAAAATTAGCTAGGTGCTGTCACCTACCTGGGAAACATATTGACAGGGGAAAGCTAGAATGACATTTTAAACAACTTCTTTTAAAGAAAGTTGATTTTAGTACACTTTCATTTTTAAAGAGTTGTGTGTAGGTGTTTAAAATATTCAGGGGTATCTTAAAATATTTGGGGGTGTCTACAGGGTATAGTCAAAATAGTGAAGATGATCGGTGCAATGGTGTGATTGAAGCAATGCGCATAGACCAGGCAGAACTTTGATTGCATTTTATCATGGCTGCAATCTTGACTTTTTTGACCACACACTGCAGACACCCCTACAAATATTCCTCATGTGCAGTTTAGAATGGAACTTTTTAATAGCTCTGAATATAGAAATCAATGCTTCTTACTATTATTATTAATGTTCTAGCCATGTGGAGCATTGTTCATAAGAAAACCATGTTCATTTACCAGTACTGCACTACTTGCACTGAAGATGTTACCTACTGTGGTTGGGTAATGAAACGTCTGCAAACCAACAACCAAGCTAAGAGAGCACCAAGAACTCCACAGTTCAACCCTGAGCTACATATATTCTCTTCTATGATTAAAACTGCAATACTATGTGCTCTGTGATTCTCCCCTATGTTTTTCTACTGCTTATGCATTCAAAGAATGAAATATGTTATAAATCAAGCAGTGTTGAAGATAGATTAGCTATACCTGATCAAAAGTTCTGTGTGTGTATGTGTTTATGGACATCTCTTTTATTACTTAGTTTGCCTCTACTACTTTCTACTGTAGAAAGTGAAGAATAATGTTTCTTCCCATTTGAAAATCTAAAACAATAAAATAAAAAGAGATAAACAGGCATCTAGGCTAGGACTAATCTGTTTGAATCAGCTTGATTCAGTTCAGAACTTGGCTGAATCCAAAACACCTCCTTAGAAAATATTTATTGTCTACTTCATATACTTATATTGTACTCACTACAGTGTAAAATATCTGATATCATTATTTTATAAAGAAACATTCTATTCATATTTTCAAAAAATCATTTTCTTTGTTGCATTTGTTAATGTACCAATCCATCATGGTTTGTTTTTCTCAATTTCATTGTTCATACACATAATCCATTTTGATATTTTCTCTATAATGGATATAGTCCTTTTAGATAACTGAGCTTTTTAGTATCTTGAATTATTAATAATTTGCTAAGACATGCAGCTATTATTATAGTGCATTGTACTGAATAATTACACTTTATTATGGTGCCAATTTATGATGTGGAAGATTCTTAATCTATAGCACATTTCCATTGTATTGTCCTTCCTTAAACATTTTGTTTCTTTGCCCTCAGCCATTATTCTAAGCTGTTATTTTGTTCTGCTCTCTGTCAACCATTGTGAAATATTTATTTCTAATGCCTCATTAAAAAAAAGTTCAACTTCAAACTACGCAGGTTTCTTTGTTCCCAAAATTTCTCTAATGATGTAATATAAATGTGTGTATATGTGCTAATCTTGGTCAGTGAATTATTCATAGATTTTTTTAAAAAAAATTACCATATGTCTTTTGCTTCTTTTTAAACTGAAGGGACATTTTTTTTAAAAAAAATAATGTGTAATCATTGTATGTGCATTTATTCAAATTATTCTCACTGTATTTAATAGAGTTTATGGTCAGGTAAGACTGTAACTTTAGTCAAACCCATTAATCTTGGAGTCCAGTATGTCCCCTTCACAAACACACACAGAACTCTCTTTCTGATATACTCACACAAATGTATATCTCATCCTCCTTCTTCCTCATCCAACTCCTACTCAGAAATCTGCTATAGATCACTAGTTGCTACTGCTGTGAGAATAATTCCGTTCAACTGTTTATCTATCACTAAATTGAAGACTTTGATGAAAGACAAATAGCTTAGGCTCAGATAACCTGACAGAATATTTCTCTGCATGGTCCTCATTACTTATTAAGATCATCAAGAGTGTCCATCTTCAGGTTCCAAGATACGAAGATAGATACTTCATTGATTTAGTCTTTTGACTATATTGTAAGGGTTAGCTTAACCAATGCCATTATGCTTTTGGAAACTGCTTGCGAAAGGGAATTAGGTGAAAGGGGACTAGAGATTAGATAACGCAGGGCAAGGACGCTCTGTCTCTAGGAGAGAGTTTGTTTATGCTTTCTTACTGCTAGCAATGCAGATTCAGAAACCTTGCCCTCTCTAGGAGAGGGTTCACTATGCTTTCTTATTGAACTTGGGAAACCTATATAAGTGTTGAAGTTGTAATGTGTGAGTGTGGATCTCTTCCCAGACATTTCACTGCCATGATGTCTGCAAAGATTCCACCCAGCTTTGCTTGGCCAAATAAATGCTGTTATTTTAATCTCCAAGCCTTGACTCAAGACTGTTTTTGGCAACCTCAGTAACTTGGGTAAAACAGTGTAAGCCAGGGACCTTACAATATCAAGTATGAAGGAAGATAAAATAAAAAGCCATTATAAACATACAAGTAAATACGAGTAAATACAAATAAAACTATAATACAAATTCATATCAAACCATCACCCCTACAGTCAACTCCAATCTGGTCTATGTAATCTGTCCTCTTTAGGATTGCCTTTGATATGCAGAGTGCAGTCTTGCTAGTAATGAGCTGGTTCTTACCCTGTAAAAAATAAGAAAGTTTCTGCTGGCTGCTCCAGTATTGTTTGTTTTTTAAATATAAATCTAAGTGGTCAGTCCTTTCTACAGATCTTCAGGTTCCACTACTTTCACCTGGTCATCTCAGTTCTTGCCCCTAGGAATATGCTTTGTGTAGATACCAGGGCTCTATAGTCCTTAGATGCCTTCAAGAGCACCATCTTTTCAGACTGGCCTTTAATGATAGTTTCAAACAGTTTGCATGTGAATTTTATGGTGATTTTAACCACTTTAAAATTTAATATCCATTGCCCTGAGACATTTTGAAAGGGTGGCATATAAACCAATAGACAAACTAATAATAAATAAAATTGCATTACAAATGATTTCAAAGTGAAGAAAATTTCAGAAAATATACAATGGCACTTTTTAGCTGTATCGTGGCCTATGGAGGTATGTCTTGCATTTCTGCCCATAAGGCACTCACAAATGTCCTGTCTTTTATGGTTGCACCATCACTCCAGCAGTCTGCAGTCTTCCTGGCTTCCCACACTTCAGTTTAGTACCAAAGGAAGATATCATGATGGACCTTCTCCCTGGAGACTTTATCAAATTGGGAAGCTTGTGCAGGCAGGCAGATCCAGAGCACTGGAAAGATGTGGAATATAAGACAACATCAATTAAAGTACCTTCCACCACCTCCAACAAGAAATGAAGTTAAAAATGTCACCAAGATTAATCACCAAGTAGACTAAGGCAGAAAAAGAACACAAGTCTACCTTCCAAGGCAAGATAAATGTCAAGGCAACTTTCAGCACAGTATTGCTCTACCAGAAAAGGATCAACCGACTGATGTGGACTTACAGTCTTGGTTAACATCTGCCCAACAGTCCATTTCTTCCAATCATGCTAACTAGCTGGCCAGTGGAAAAATGGAGTGGTGGGGGTTGGACAAGGCTGCTCATGGCTGGTTACACCTCTGGATGTGACAAGTTCCATATATGGCTTAAGACAGGGGTGGGGAACCTTTTTCTGCCAAGGGCCATTTGGATATTTATAACCAGGGACTGGGGGGGGGGGTTTTCTGGGATTTCTGCGGACCGGGGGCCAGAGTTTGCGGGCGGGAGCCAATCACAAGCACTGGGGGGCTGGGTTTGCAGGCAGGAGCCAATCGCGTGGAAGGGGTGGGGTTTGCGGGCGGGAGCCCCGCCGGCCTTAGGCAGGAGCCCCGCGGGCCTGCCCGCAAGCCTGACGTTGCCCACCCCTGCCTTAAGAGAATAAATTATAATCAATTTAGACTGAGATACAATTACTCCCACCACTCCCTATTTTGCCACATTTTCCCATCTGGGACAAGAAGAATCTCAGAACTGAGTATAAATTGTCATGTCTTCAATAAGGAGTCACACTGCAAAAAGTGCTGAAACCTGTCTTTTCTCTTCCCTTTCTAACAGATTGCATGAGGCTGGTTGCAAAAGTACTGAAGAAATATTCAAGAGTGTCCTGTCAGCAATGGTACAAGAGAGGATTAACTTTAATCCCAAAGAATCCCAGGCTTGGTTTGGATTAAACTACTGTCATCTGATCAGTGATGTGCAAGCACCATAACCCAGTCAAAAGTTGTTGTTTGATGCCATTCAGTGGCTTCCAACTCTTTGTGATCCAATGGATGTCATTTCTTCAGCATTGTCTGACAACAATTGCTTTTTGGGTTCTTGTAAACTCCTACATCTGCCAGCAGTGATAGAACCTAGACACCTTCCTTCTATTTGCCTTGTTTTCAATTGTCTTTTTATTTTTCTAGGCAGCTGGATCTTCTCCAGCCACTTTTGCTCTCACATTACATGTCCAAAATGTTTAAGGTTTCGCTTCATTATTTGTGTTTCCAGTGAACAATTGAAAGTAGGATTATTTATTTATTTATTTATTTATTTTTAATGTATTTATTACAGATACTTTTATGACACAAGTAAATTAATACATATAACATATGTCCCCCAAATGACAATACAATCTATAAAATTGTAATGTTCACTCCAATTAATCCATAAAATCATAATAAATACATAAATAATAGTAAATTGTTTTGAAGCCCCATCTTTAAGAAAAAAGGTTAGAGGCAGAAGCAGCTAAAAACAACAATAACAACAACAACAACAACAACAACAACTGTGTTTCAGATATCAATAGCTGATACCATTCCCCTAGCACTCAGAGATTCCTGTCTTAGCTATTGGGAAACTGGTATTGATGTAGTGATTAGGTAATGACCTAATGGAATATTTCCAACTAGTTTCCTGGTAGGAAAAGCTCATGGGATACTAGGCATTTCCTGGAGGAAGCAAGGAGAACTCTATATTTCCCAAAATAGTGTCATTTGATCCAGCTAGTATGGCTGTGAAGAGCTGGGACCATTGTTAAGGTGCTATGATTAGATCAGTGGCTGAATGGGTCAAGTGTGTTGGATAAACAGGGGTATTTTACTTGTGGAACCATTGACCCAGAAGCTAAAAGGTCATCTTTTATTTCCTGTATATTTTCTTCTGCACGTTTTCTCTTTTTCATGACATTGGCTGAAATGGTCCTAATGGTAGCAGTTTCTGAATTGCATAGCAGGGAATAATGAGATTCCCTAGAAGCTTATACGGATTCCTCACTGAGAAAATCAGTACTTAACCAGCAATATCACAGAAATGAAAATATGTCACTTATTAATTTACTTTTTAAAAGAACACATACCTCTCCCCATATCAGTTTGCTCTCAGGGTCATCTATAATCACAGAAAACTACAATTTAAAATAAATCCCTCCACTAAAACAGCAATAAAACAGTAGAATCTTTTTAAAAAGCCTGAAAAAATCATCACCAACAAAAAATCTTAACATGGCCCCTCAATGATTTCAGAAAAAGCACTAATTAAATTTCTTGGATAGGACCATTCAGAGAGTGGGAAGAACATAGTGAAAAATAACCTATTTCAGGTTACCACCTGAGTTAGTGGGATTTTTGGTGTGTGATTTTTGTATTTGTACTAGCCATTTAAGCAATGGAATCAGTTGATACCAGCTCCTTAATACTACTGCAGCTTGCTTCCCATACAGTAGTTGAAGTTATTCACCAGCCCTTCCTTCTCTGATTTTGATTGGAGCTCAACCCAGCAGGGAGATCAATACCATCATAGCATCTCTAAAGACTTCAGATCACACAGCACAACCCACTGACACAACCCACAGTGGAACTGACACTCACTCGCTGGATCATCACCTTGTTGTGGTGAGTGGGCTTGTGTGTTCCCAATGAACCCTGTGAGCGAAGCCGTCGGGAGTCATGTACTCCTGGCAGGGTCACCCATGGCGGTAAGGTCCAGGGGGAGGAACCAGACAAAGAACGATCCAAGAAAGTCCTCAACGGCAGAACAGGCGGAAGATAACAAGGTGTATTGTTACAACGGCTGCGAAGGCGGATGAAGGCTGCAGCAGACAAAAGGTCACCAATCGTCATGGTATCCATGCCATTGGATTAGAGCCTTTTTCTGTGAAGGTTGTGTGCTGATCGTTGTGCACCGATCTCCACACATAAAACAAATTCACGCACAGGCGTCTTCCAACCACACCAAACCCAAAACAACCAAAAGTCCCATGGCGATTGACGAATGGCAACGGGGGCAGGACTGTGTAATCCGGAAGCTCCTAGTCATGGATCAGCACATGGGCGGTGGATACGGATTCAGTCGCCCTGACTCAAGGATCGAGGCAGTTGAGTAGTTCGGCAGCTGTATCCACGACTGAGCAGCCCTATTTAGGATCCACTCTGCTCACCCCATATGGGGAGGGGGCTAGAAAAGGTGCCCTAAACATAGTCTGCCTCATTTTCTCCCTGACTGGATTACCGCGACCAGTGGGGTCACCATCTAGCGGTCGTAAAAAACACATGAATTTTGGAACATGGAATATACGGACACTGCAAGACAATATGGATAGTGAACGACCTGAACGTAGGACTGCCATTATTGCAAGGGAGCTGAGACGTTTTAATATCGATATAGCAGCACTCCAAGAAACTCGAAGAGCAGGAGAAGGACAGTTGAAGGAAGAAAAAGGAGGTTATACCTTCTTTTGGAAAGGACTGCCTGAACAAGAACGACGAATACATGGGGTAGGCTTTGCTATCAAAAACGACCTTGTGAAGCTCTTGTCAGAAGTTCCCACTGGGATTAACGAACGACTCTCAACTCTGCGAATAAAACTCGCCAAAAACCAACAGGCAACTATCCTAAGTGCTTACGCACCAACACTAGATGCAGATGAGGATATCAAGGAAAAATTTTATACCCAGCTGGACACCATCTTATCAGAGATACCAAAGGAGGATAAAATTATCCTCCTGGGCGATTTCAATGCAAGAGTTGGGCGTGATTTTGATTTGTGGCCAGGGATCATTGGGAAAGAAGGAGTTGACAACAGCAACACGAATGGAATCTTACTTCTGACTAAATGTGCAGAGCATAACCTTGTCATTACTAACACACTCTTTCGCCAGAAAAATAAATTTAAAACATCATGGAAGCACCCACGGTCGAAGCACTGGCATCTTTTAGATTATGTAATTGTCCGTGCTAGAGATCGCCGTGATGTACTTCTCACCAGAGCCATGACGAGCGCCGATGACTGCTGGACAGGCCATCGATTAATTCGATCCACGATGGCCATAAAGATTGTCCCTCATCGTAGGCTCCAAGGAAGAAAACCAAGGCGTAAAATGAATACACTGGCCCTTCAAGATCCTATTAAACGAGCTTGCTTTCAATCAACTCTCAAGGAACATCTGCCTATGGAACTTCCTGAAAATGTTGAGGAACACTGGATTAAATTGAAGACTTCTATCATTTCAGCCTGTGAACAAACTATCGGATACCAGACTAAGAGACATCAGGACTGGTTTGATGAGAACGATAGTGAGATTGAACATATTATTGACAAGAAAAGGAAAGCCTTCCAGATATGGCAAAAAGATATTAACTGTGCCGTTAAGAAAAAAATCTACGCCAGTGCAAAGGCAGAAGTCCAAAGACGAACTAGAGAACTTAAGAACATATGGTGGATAAAAAAAGCCCAAGAAACCCAACATTTTGCAGATGCTCATGATGCACGGGGCTTTTTTAATGCCATAAAGGCCATCTATGGACCAACAAACCATGGTACAAATCCCTTACGCTCAGTAGATGGTGCTAAACTTCTAAAGGACAAAGAGTCTATTGCACTGCGCTGGAAAGAGCATTACTACAATCTCCTTAATCGTCACTCTACTGTGGCTGACGAAGTCTTCTTGCAAATCCCACAAAAACAAATAAGAAATGAGCTTGCAGTACCCCCTAGTTTGGAGGAAGTCAGTAAAGCCACTAAACAAATGAAAAATAACAAAGCTAGTGGACCTGATGGGATTCCTGCTGAAGTCTTTAAAGAAGGCGGGCCTGAACTTACACAACAACTTCATAAGCTCATCGAAAAAATCTGGATGAGGGAGGAGATTCCAGCAGACTTTAGGGATGCCATAATTATCACTCTCTTTAAAAAGGGTGATAGAACAGACTGTGGAAACTACCGAGGCATCTCCCTTCTAGCCACAGCAGGCAAAATCCTGGCAAAGATCATTGCAAACCGTCTCCTATCTGTATCAGAAGACATCCTCCCTGAAACGCAAAATGGCTTCCGCCCTTCCAGGGGAACAGTGGATATGATCTTCACTGCACGACAGCTTCAAGAAAAATGCAAGGAGCAAAACCGCCCTCTGTACATGGCGTTTATTGATCTGACTAAAGCTTTTGATACTGTAAATCGTACTGCTCTCTGGACCATCCTTCTGAAAATCGGATGCCCTGATAAATTTGTGAACATCTTGCGGTTACTCCATGACGACATGATGGCAACAATCCTGAATAACAATGGCTCTCAAAGCGATCCATTTAAAGTGGAATCCGGCGTTAAACAGGGATGTGTTATTGCTCCAACCTTATTCGCTATCTTCATCGCTATGATTATGCACCTTGTTGAAGAGAAACTTCCTACTGGTGTAGAAATTATATATCGAACAGATGGAAAGCTTTTTAATCTTAGTAGGCTGAAAGCAAAAAATAAGGTAATTGCAACTTCTGTTATAGAACTTCAATATGCTGATGATAACGTAGTCTGTGCACACTCCGAGGAAGATCTTCAAACTATCCTAAACATCTTTGCAGAAGCATATGAAAAGCTCGGCCTCTCGATTAACATTAAAAAAACCAAAGTGCTTTACCAGCAAGTTCGAACCAATCCCTCTGCAGCGCCATCAATCCAGCTTAAAGGTGTGTCACTAGAAAATGTCGACCACTTTTCTTATCTCGGCAGCCATCTATCAACAAAAGCCGACATCGACGCTGAAATTCAGCATCGCCTGAGCTCTGCGAGTGTAGCTTTCTCCCGAATGAAGCGTAGAGTGTTTGAGGATCGGGACATTCGCAGGGAGACCAAAATGCTTGTTTACAAAGCCATTGTACTACCAACCCTTCTGTACGCCTGTGAAACATGGACCCTCTACAAACGCCACCTCCAACTTCTTGAAAGATTCCATCAACGCTGCCTCCGAAAAATTCTGCAAATTACTTGGGAAGATAGGCGGACTAATGTTAGCGTATTAGAAGAAGCGAAAACCACCAGCATTGAAACAATGATCATCCAACATCAACTTCGCTGGACTGGTCATGTTGTTCGAATGCCTGACCATCGTCTTCCAAAGCAGCTACTTTACTCCCAACTTAAGAATGGAAAACGGAATATTGGTGGACAGCAAAAGAGATTCAAAGATACTCTCAAAGCTAATTTAAAAAAATGTAATATCAGCATTGAGAACTGGGAAGCCCTAACTCATGAGCGTTTCAATTGGAGGTCAGCCTTTATTAATGGCGCTATGGACTTTGAAGAAGCACGAGTACAGGGCGAAAAGGAGAAGAGAGCTAAAAGGAAGGCACGTCAGGCAAACCCTCATCATGACCGTCTCCCACCCGGAAACCTATGCCCTCATTGTGGGAGGTTGTGCGGATCCAGAATTGGCCTTTATAGCCACTTACGGATTCACCGTTAAAATTTTACCTTTGGAAGACAATCTTACTCGGCTACGAGTGATCGCCAATGATGGAACTGACAACCCACTGGCAACTTGGCAGCTCAAGGTGTGGGAATACATTTCCTTTGCAAGGGCTTGCCACGTGCCTTTTCTGGCTTCTGCAGCATGGAGGAAAAAGAAACTCGGAATACAGTCTGGTTACTACAACTCCCAGCCTCCCTTATTATTGACCATGGAGTGGGCTGGAACTCTAAGATTTCTGCTTTGGAGGGGCACACTTTCCCATCTTAGAAGAAAAGTTCAGTTTCCTGTACACAAACAGTTAACAATTACAACCAGAAAAGAAATTGTTGCAAATGCTAAGCTTCAGATATATTTCTACACACACACACACACACACACACACACACACACACACACACACACACAATAAAATAGTGGGCTAATACTTCATTTTTCCCAGGCCTTGGATGGAACCCCTCTTGTTAGAGGTGTTTAACATACATTGTAGATGTGTTGAAGTTAGTTAGGTAAAGGTTCCCCCCGCACAGTTGTGCAGTCGTGTCCGACTCTAGGGGCCGGTGCTCATCTCCGTTTGTTAGCCAAAGAGCCAGTGCTGTCCGAAGACGCTTCTGCGGTCATGTAGCCGGCATGACGTGCGTGGAATGCTGTTACCATCCCACCGAAGTGGTACCTATTAATCTACTTGCATTTGCATGCTTTCAAATTGCTAGGTTGGCAAGAGCTGGAGCTAGTGCAGGAGCTCACTCCACACGCAGGGCTAGGGATTCGAACCTCCAAACTTGCAATCTTCCGATCGACAAGCCTGGCATCTTACCCGCTGAGCCACCACGCCCCCCTGAAGTTAGTTACCATGTTGTTATTTCCTTATTTTGTATTTGTATTTGTATTTGTATTTGTATTTGTATTTGTATTTGTATTTGTATTTGTATTTGTATTTGTATTTGTATTTGTATTTGTATTTTGTTTTTTATATTGTGAGCCACCCAGAGTTGCTCTGGAGTTGGGCGGCACAAAATCGAATCAATCAATCAATCAATCAATCCATTAATTAAATATTCTGGACTAGGACACTTGGACTTCTGTACCTTGGGCTCTCATATGGTATTACAACAAGTCAAGGAGAGGCAGTCAAGTGTTTTAAAACTTAATTGCCTGCTGCTACTTAACATGAAATGGAAATATGGAACATCTACTGGTCACCCTTTCCCTGCAATGGCGGCCTCTACACTGACTTCAAAGACACTTTAGAGAGCATTGCTATATCCAGTTACTCACTGAGACTTACTTTTTGGGTAGACACATATACAGCAATTTTTCATATACTGTATGCAATTTAAAACAATGTAATGTCTAGAATTGTGCAGATATATTGTTCATACATATACAGAACTTTTTCCTATTTATAAACGTATTAGTGTTATTAAGAACAACTACTATATTGGCAAAGGACCAAATGTATCTAGTTACCCGGCTGGATGACAACACCCTGATCATTTCACTTTCCATGGGACATAGCTGAAAAACCACTATTTATGTCAAATACTTATTTTTGTAATTATATGATGGGTTGTGCCTTTCTAGGAGGCATGGGATGTCCTCTATGCGACATTCCCTGAGTCCTTAACGTGACAACTATAGGTACCAATGTACCCCTAGAAACTCTGCTAAGCAGCCTTCAGGTTTCCTGTCCCAGCTGATGGATGGATGGATGGATGGATGGATGGATGGATGGATGAATGAATGTTGGAATGCTGCAAAGTAAAGTACTAACCAGCTCCAGTAGCATTTCTCTTTCCGAAAATTTTTCTGAGCCCCAAATGGGCCCCACAAGTTTTCTTAAAAAATGAAAACAAAGGTTGCTTGGTTTGGAAATACACGCACCTGCCCATAATATGGGCAAAGGTACTAGAGGTAGGAGGAAGTATTTCATAGGAAGGAGACCTAGAGGGGATAATATGTGGCATTCTTCTAAATCAGGGCTTTTTATCTGTGTTTATCCCTCATAGCAACCATTTTATGATAGGACAAAAATGTCTCCAGAAGCCATTTCCCAAGAGCGTTCATGGCATCTTCTCCAAATTCTAGATGTGATGGGGACCCAGGGGATATTTCATTCTCTGTTTTTTTACATTTCATCCTGAGGCAAATTCAGCCACTATCTTCTTTAACTGTAGAAAGAAAATACACGAAGGAGCAGTCTACTCTGTTGATCACTAAAAATATCACATTTTTTCCATCTTCTAGTATTCTGCCAAGTAAGTATAAAAATACTGGATGGTAGATAGATAGATAGATAGATAGATAGATAGATAGATAGAGAACAAAATGGTATTAATATTCAATATAGTTAAATAAGTTGATATTGGTCTCTCTGCATTTGCAGTTTGGATGATTCACATCAATCCTAATATTTTTGGGTACCCCTAAGACAGTGTACTGTCTTCTGCTGCTTTCCAGATACTTCCAGGATTTCCAGCTAGCAAAACCTGTAGAATATAATTCCAGCCTATCTGGGAGTAAAGGGTTGAAGGAGGCTGCTTTAAGTTATCTCATCAGACAGTATCTGGCTCCCCATCTGAACCCAGCATGTGTGGTTTGTTACAAGATGCTAAGTGTTCTGTTGTTTCAGCTAATGCTACAGTACCCTGGACCATGGGCATTGCATGGCAACTAATCTAAAATGAAATGTATGTGTGGGACTATAGACACACTGAAAATTGAAAACTGGTTGGTGAAACTGTATTTTTAACCACATAATGCACCTGCCAGCAGAGTGAGGTTTGGAATGATGAAGGAGAATCAAGCAAGAATACAAAACATGCAAGAGAGCCAGTTTGGTCTAGTGCAGGGCTTTCCAAAGTACAGCCGCTGGCAACACACCGGCAGCGGCGGCAGTAGTGCGGCGGCGGAGCGCGCGTGCACGGCGGCGGCGCAGGGGGGCGTGCGGTGGTGCACACGTGCACGGCAGCGGCGCAGGGGGGAGTGCGGCAGCGCGTGCGTGCATGGCGGCGGCGGCCTCCGCTAAAACGCGGAACCACTGATCCCGCGCCGCTGCTGCCGCCGTGCACGCGCGCGCCGCCACTTCCAGGTGGTGTGGCGACACACCATGCTGTGTGTGGCGACACACTTTTGTGTCGCGACACACAGTTTGGAAAGCTCTGGTCTAGTGGTTAAGGCATCAGGCTAGAAACCAGGAGACTGTGAGTTCTAGTCCCACCTTAGGCATGAAAGCCGGCTGGGTGACTTTGGGCCAGTCACTCTCTCTCAGTCCAATTCACCTCATATCTGGTTGTTGTTGTGGAGAAAATAGGAGAAGGAAGGAGTATTAGGTATGTTCCCCGCCTTGAGTTATTTATAAAAATAATAAAGGCAGGATAAAAAAAATCTAAAAAAAGAGCAAAAGATGCAGGCAGGGAAGGCAAATAATATTACAGACAGAAAGATTAATGACAAAAATGCTAATTAGTGGCCTTTGATGACATGAGCAACACATGAATATTCATAGTGTCCAAAAGCACTGCATAAAATTCAGAACAGAGATTATTAGCTTCATTTCAAAAACTGAGTGCTGAATTGTTTTTATGTTTTGTTCGTTTTAAAGGGGCAATTAACCTTAGTAAATTTGGCATGGAAACCCTGAACTGGGTTTTGCAACATTTTCCTCTTGACAAATACCAAATAATCTGAAACTGAGGTTGTTCTGGCTTTGGAATGGATTACGTATGTGCCATCAAGTCGTCAACTCTTTGTGACCACATAGATAGATTTTCTCCATGATGATCTGTTCTTAACCTGATCTTTCAGGTCTTCTAATAGTGCACTCATCGCCGCTGTAACTGAGTCTATCCACCTTGCTGCTGGTCATCCTCTTCTCTTTCTTTTTACCTCTCCCAGCATTAGAGCCATCTCCAGAGAGCTGGGTCCTTGCATAATGTGTCTGAAGTAGTATCATTTGTGTCTCCAGTGAGATTGATTTATTTGATGATCCATCAGTTTGTCTCCTTGGCTGTCCATGGTATTCTCAGGAGTCTTCTTCAACACCATAGTTCAAAAACATCAATACTCTTCCTATCCTGCTTCTTTAAAGTCCACCTTTCACTCCCATAGAGTGACATAGGGAATACCATGGCTTGCACAATTCTGATCTTTGTAGGTATAGACACATCATGGCATTTGAATATCTTTTCCAAGGCCTTAATGCAGAGCTTTCCAAACTGTGTGTCGCAACACAAAAGTGTGTCGCCACACACAGCGTGGTGTGTCGCCACACCACCCGGAAGTGGCGGCGTGCGCGTGTACGGCGTCAGCAGCCGCTGCCGCCTTCACCGTGCACGCGCGCCGCCGCACACACCCCCGCACCGCCGCCGTGCACGTGCGCCCCATCTGCACCGCCACGCGCGCGCATGCCGCCGCCGCCGCCGCTGGTGTGTCGCCAGCGGCGGCACTTTGGAAAGCCCTGCCTTAATGGCTGCTCTACCAAGTACTGGTCTGCAGCATATTTCTTGACTGCTTGTTCCTTTACTGTTGATGGTTGATCCTAAAAGGCAGAAGCTATCCACCACTTCAATATCTTCATTGTCAATTCTAAGGGTGGTTGTTCTACCTGTTGTTGTTACTGTAGTTTGGTCTTCTTTATATTTAATATTAATCCCATTTTTTTCACTGTGCTCCTTGACTTTTATTACCAGAGCTTACAAATCCTTTGCATTTTCAGCTATCAGGGTAGTATCATCAGCATAGCACATGTTATTGATGTTTCTTTTTCAGTTTTAAAATCATGCTCATCTTCTTCCAATCCAGCTTCCCTTAATATATATTCAGAATATAGATAGATTATATTGGATTAAATCAAACCTGGAAAATCTCAATCATTTTAATTTTTTATTTAGTTTTGCTATTAGATATAAAAAGTAGAGACAAGTATGAGCCCAAGGAACAGCCCCATTTTAATGCACAAAGTTAGGTTATAATTTCCGTAACAGAAACATTTTCTGTTCCACTTTATTCATGAAATCTAGCCAAAATCCTCTGACTTCAAGTACCTTTGATTTTATAAACTGACAATGAAATTATCTGTGATCTACTCAGAAGCAAGTCCACTGAATTCAGTGGGCCTGATTCTTGAGTAAGTATAAGCAGGATTCTGGCCTGAGAATATAAAAAATATATTAAAAATTCCCCCATTGAAATAAATGGGATTAATAACGCTCAATCCTCGTGAAGACGGTATGGTGAGGGGAAAAAAGCTGCCTAGAGTCGTATGTGTAGGTGACATGCAAATATTTGTAAAAAAACATACTCCTGTATTGGTACAGTAATCTGAGATTCAGATGGAAGTGCATGGGGGGAGGGGAGGTTAAATCAGCTTTCCCCAGTCTTGGGTTTCTTGATTTTAGACTCCATGGTCTCCCTCACGATGCTTGACACTGTGGGATTTGAAGTGCAGCATATTTTGAAGGCATCCAGTTGGGAGTTTGGATTAGTAAATTAAAGTCCTCATCAAGTCCCTCTCAACACTGCTGCAATTTTCTTGGCACAGTATAGTTGGCCAATGTCCTCTTTCAGGATTTTTTTTTAAAAAACATCTTCATAGTCTGGCCTACAGCCTTAGTATTCTTGACGGTCTCCCATTCATGTACCAACCATATCTGATCCAACTTAGCTTGTAAAATCAGTCCAGGCCAGTTGGAAGTCCAGATTAAAGTGTTCTATTAGGGCCATGTACTAGTGTCCTAGTACCAGCATTGCTAGTCAAGCACCAGGAATTGATGTGATCGGTCACTTGGCTACCAAGGGACAAGCAATGCAGGGCATAATATAAATTGCCGAGATATGTGGCAATCTTCCCTGACCTGCTGCCCTCCAAATATGCGCCCACATACTAAGTGGGAGTTATGAACATTGTAATTCCAACATACATGGAGGGAACCAGGTTGGAAAGGTGATCAGCTCTTGTTCCTTTTGTGTCCTCCAAAACGTTTTTGCCCACTAGTGAGTTTTGCATACCAATCTATTATATCAGCTTATTTTCGCTGCCTGCAGCAGGAGGAGAAAGAAGACAGCGAAGCTCAGCTGTGGGCAGCGCAGAGTGCAGGGCACCCAAAAGGGCAGAGATGGGGACAGATAGGCGGGTTGGGGGAGTTGAAGCGAAGGCGAGCGTGGCAGGGCAGGAGAAGCGTGAGGTCCTCGCCTAATGACGGCACTGTCCTGTCCTAACGACTGCACCTGGGACTCCTAGAGCTGCCATCACTACTGTAAGCAGTGTGGTCATGTGATGTTTCACCTAATGACGTATCGCTTAGCAATGGAAATTCTGGTCCCAATTGTGGTCGTAAGTTGAGGACTACCTAATAATCAAGTGTTCGTGCAAAATAAATCTTCTCTAAATTATTTCTCATACTTTAAAAAAATACTCGACTATTAAAAAGCCCCTTTGCGTTGGATTTGCATTGGAAATATTCCAATATTCCTGCTTTGGATCATAAACTATGTATTGGCTTTATAAACTTTTTTGTGTAATAAGGAAACCACGTAGTATGAAAAATCCATTAAAAAGAAATGACTTTCTTAAAGAATCCATCCCTCATTCCTAGCTGTACAAGGAAACCAGGCAGAATATTTAGTTTGAGCCTGCTTTAACCTGCAGCTGTGAACTTGTGTTATTACAGAAAGGAAGTAATAGAAAATCATCCTGATGCGAAAGCATATTAGAAATCACAAATGAACAGGCCTGGGGCAATTGCACGGTCCTCTAGTAAGCAACTACATAAACTGGCAATAGCTCAATTTCTAAATGGTTTATAGGATTACCTTGACTTTTGATCAATCTGAACTCATTGTAGCTGATAAGAAAAAAGTCATCACCAAACCACAACTCACAAACCTCTCCACCACCATATGGGATTGATTCCTCAGAATTACTTCAAAAGTAGCCATTAAAGTAAAGAAGACCTTAGCTGAATTCACCTGACAAAGTCTGAACACCTGTCCTTTAATAAGAGTATTAGGTCCAATGAAGAATATACTGTGTGAACCAGATGGCGGTAATTTTCTGAAATTGCAGTAGCTGCTTAAAGTATGATCCAAAGCAGGAACATTTCTGCAAAATGGTTATCAGAGGAGCTATCAAACAAACAACAGTAAAAATCTGGTTAAATCATATCCCTTTTGACATTGTGCCATTTCTGAATTGACACAGATGACATATTTGAAAATATTGCCCTTCTTAGATTATATTTGACATTACAATAATATCAAAGAGCTTGTTTTGGTAGTGAAATTTGTTGTACTAAAAAACAAGAGTGAATTATTATGAATTAGGTTAACAGTTGGTCATAGAATGCTAAATAAATGTTAAGAATGGGCTACACGGTTCTTTTCTAGTCAATGTATCATTACATGTCTCTATATTCTGTGGCAGATATGCAACAGCAAAATTAAGTATCAGCTTTTCTGCTTTAATATTATAGGGTGTGATAGTGTAAGCTACAAAGTCCAGGCTGGGTTTATCTAACAATGACTTGTGAGATTGCTGTATCTGAAAAAGGGGCAGGAATAAAGTTTACAGGATTCAGAGACATTGGAAAAGCAATTTACAAATATATGTACATTGGCTTTTTAAAGTTCTTTTGCTAATGAAGGAGACAGTTCATATAATTTCTGATCTATGAATCTAGTCCACATGCTACCAAAGGTAATATTTCCATTCATCGTTATGGCTCCAGGTTGTATAATTACAATGTACAATTACAGCTTTCTTCATTCTTTTGGAGAAGAGATTTTGATACCCATTCCAATTTTATCTCATCCCTGACTTGTTTGTGCTGATGCCGAAGACCTGCAGTGAACCACTGACCACATTTGATAGAACATGGTTATAATGCTTATAACCAGGAAGTGTACAGAATAGACAGTTGTCACAACTCATGTTGGATCTCCAAAGTGTTGGGAAAGATTTATTTAGCTGTGAACTAATTAATGTTGAAAGACTGTACCATATTCAACCCCACCAAAACTAATAGGGACAAGGCAAAGCAGTTGAAAGCAGATCAGGGCAAAGAGATAAATACAATTCAAATCATTGAAGGATAGATTCAGGTGATCTTTGAAGAATCTATTCCTCTTCCTGATTATGAGCCATAACTAACTGAAGGAGATCCAGGAATTCTCCAAATGGAATAAAGCAGTCTGCAATTTTTCCTAGGATAGGTAGAAGCCTTCCTTAAGCAAAAGGCAACATTGTGTATCTCCTTATTTTGATTCATATACAAAGCTCAATAAATCTGGAATCAGAGTTTATTTCACTACTGGCATTGATTAATATACTTTATCTCTACAACCAAGAAAGGTGGGGGAATAACCCAATTTTGCTCCATCTACTTTGTTCTGCTACCTATAGGGCCCCCTAAAGAATTCAGCCATGAAGCACTATGGCTGCATATAAGCCATGCCATCCCAAGACAAAGTTTAAGAAGAGCTATTTGTTCTCTAAATCTTGAAAAAAAGAGTTAGGAAATGATGCTGTACTTAAGGATCAAGTGGCAGCAGCATTTACATACTGTAGTCTGTAAAACAGGTGATATTCTGATTCTGTAGTCAATCATCACAGTATGAAAGTTAATCCAATGGATATAGTTTGAACACCAGGCTAAAATGTTGTTATTGTTGATGATGATAATATATACTGTATATACTATTTATGCATTTTGTATCCAGATGGCAGCTGTTTCTATTATTACTTCCTTGTATAAGCAATTAATGGGGTGTAGTGGCAACCTGGGGAAGACCTTTGTATCTCGAGGAGTTAGGTGGCGTGTTTTGACTTTCCTCCCCCCCACACCTAGGAGATTAGAGTTTATTTTGAGTTATACTGATGTTTAACTGGCTTGTTTTTATTTCTGTTTGGCATGGGAGGGGGAAGAGAAGAAGAATATACCCACTCCTCCAACAGCCCTGCAGAACATATCTTTGTTGGAAGTGGGGGGAGAGAAACCCCCCAGCGTGTTAAGTTTAAGCATAAGTTCACTCCTCCAGCCACCCCTCTAGCAGCTTGGAAGGGGGGGGATGATAAGAAATTGTTTATGCTTAGGCACTGGCTTATCTGATGGCTTCCCAGGCTCTGGGAATGATGTCATGGACAGGTGCCAGGCCCCAGAAGGAATCCCAGTCAAGGTCAGGCTGGACTTGGTCACGGGGTTTGGGAGCCAGGCTTTGATAAAAACCTTAGGATTGTCTTTGGAGTTTGGGAACTTTGATACAGGCTCAGGACACTGGGTGCTGTGGAACTCAACAGCCATTCCTTTTGAGGTTATTCTCTGCTATCTTAGCCAAGTTCCTGGTAGCAACAAGAGAATAAAGGTATCACCTTGTTTGGTATGTATGTATTTCTTTCTGTATGCTATGCTTGTTATGCTTTGTGTAATCTGTTTAAACTGTGTTTCTGTTTGACTTTGTTTGCTTAAGTTTATAATAAAGCTAAAGTTTCTTTATCCACTGGTGTGCTAATTATCTCTGGATCTAAAAAAACCAATTGCCTGAGCAGCTGATCAAGGCTTGGACACTTGGCAATACATGGGGATGCAGAGAAGGCTTGCATTGGTTATTTATTTTCATTACTGGTTCTAGTAATTATTTACTTCTCTACCAGATAATAATCAATCATATGATCTTTTGTATTTTTATTAGAAAAAGTATGAAACATGCAGCTCTCTTCAGATCTTTGTCATGGGTACTTCAACATGGGCACTACTTGGAGGGAAGGATTACTCTATTTTTATACAGTGTATATCTTATGTAATGTTTAGAGTTATACTGATCACCAGGAGGTAGTATGTGACTTGTTTCATCCTTAGTGGAACTCGCCAGATAAATGTAGCATGATCTTATTCTACAGAGAACGGAATAGCGGAATAACAGAATAGGGAAACAGAGACATTTTCTTCACTTCCAGAGGGGGTTGGAAATCGTGTAAAATCTTGTACATGAAGACATGACATATTGTAACATTTGTATCTCTCTTTCTTTCTTCAAGTGCTTAAGGGAAGGTGAGCCATATACGCCATTCTGATAAATTCTGTCTATCCCTTCTCACAACATCAGTGAGCACTAGGAATTGGATAGCTCCTAAAGTTAATGCACCGTATATCGTAATTGAAGGCACAATGGTCCATGAGTTCAATTCATGGTAGAGGGTTGGAATCCTATACAATAAGATTTGCCTATGTACGGTACATCATGGAACAGGAACAACATTGCATTGAGATTTGAGCAAAATTTATAGTATAGGCCCACCCTGTACTTCCTCTTTTTCTGAAATTCTAAAGAGGACCTTTGATTTTAGTAAATACTGTATATAAATATACTTTTACAAAAACACGTAGTACTGAGTAACTAACATTCAATGGCATTTGAGCCACTTTTAGTCACTCTTTTAAAATAACTTTAGGATTGTTTATTTTTATTTATTGCATTAAAAATGGGAACATCCACCTTAAAAATGTTTTGAAACTTTCCCCAAATATATATAATGTTGGATGCAATTTTCTGAAATGTATGAAGTTGTGTAATTAACTTTCTCTAATATATGCTTTTCAAAATACAGCTATCCTTAATATGCACATTTTAAGGAATGGTTTATGCTTCACTGAAGAAATGTTTGAATGGATATTAGTAGACCCCATTCATTGCTACAATGGACTTATTTTCCTGGATTAAACCATTTTATTCTTGTTTCCATCTTAAAAATTATCTTCCTCCCAAGGTATTGGTTTACAGACTTATTAAGTTCAGTTAGTTTAATATCGTTGGAATGTATATTGATGGAAGATGAAATAATTAGCTTTTAATGGCATGCATCTTGTAGAGGTGTTTAAAAGGACCAGGATTCTCATGATCTTGTACTCATAGGATGCATTTAAGAGGACATTGTGCCAAGATTGGTACTTTGAATATTCCATTTTGTATGTGTGTGTGTCTTCGAGACAGTTTTGACTCCCGGTGACTGCCTGGACTAGTCCCTGCAGTTTTCTTGGCAACATTTTCAGAAGTGGTTTGCTATTGCCTTCTTCCTAGGGCTGAGAGAGAGTGAATGGCCCAAGGTCACTGAGCTGGCTTTGGGCCTAAGGTGGAACTACAACTCATAGTCTCCCAGTTTCTAGCCTGGTGCCATTAACCACTACACAGAACTGGCTCTCTTATGATCCACATTTAGAGCTTTGAAATGTATTTTATTTATAATTGGATTCTTGGAAGGAATACAAGAACTTCAAGTACAATCTTAAGAAGAAGATAATAGAAAAAGTAACTAGTTTCTACAAAACTATATATTATTTACTACTAAAACTTTTACTACTAAAACTTTTAATACTTTATGAATTTCCTTTTGAAAGCTTTGGGTTTTAACTGCATTCTTTATATAAGCTGGTTAAAACCATATTAGATATTCAATAAAATGGATAGACATCACACACACATACATACACACACACAGACATATGGGCAAAGTCATTTTTAAACAAAAATACATTGTACTTTTTTTTCTAAATGACTAAAAACTAACTCCTAATGAAAGGTCGTTTTTTTACTGAATTGTATGCTTTTTATCTCATTGCTTCAAAAATTTATAGAGACACAAGTAATTTGAAGGCCCTTGAAAATTTAATGACAAGTCTGATTGGGGGGCAACACAATACTACATATATGTATGTGTATATATAATTTCAGAGCCGGTTGAACAGGTATAACATTTCTGATTTTCTGGAAAAAATAGAAGTCTAATCAACAATGCATTATACCTTTGACACCTTCATTCTTGTTCACAGCAAGACAGTCACCAATTAGACAGTCTAATTAAACAGTCTAATTAGCCTGAGGATTGAGAACAGATTGTACAGTTTTCTTTGGTACTCTTTTTTTTCACCTGAATCACAAATTTATTTTCACTCCTCTCACATAAAAAGACGAAAGTTTTATAGTGTTGGGCGGGAACACCACAGTTCAGTAAGGAATTTAATCAAATTATTATCTAGTAAGACATAGGATATAGCTGCTTTTGAACTTTACCTAAAAGAGGTTTCCCCATCCAGGCACCCTTTACTCCACATATGTTAGACTACAAGTATCCCAAGTTTGCTTTGTTCTGGTTGGCTGGGTATTGTACCTAGCACTGGGAATGCACCAGACTGTTAGAAAAATCCCCTAAAAGGTTGTTAATGCAAGATAAAACCGCCCAGAGTCCCCCCTTGGGAGGAGATGGGCGGTGACAAAATCCAATAAATAAAATAAATAATAAATAAATAAAATTTAATCTTCTGTAAGTTTTCTTTCTGGTTTTCTCCATGAAGAATATTAGATAGTACTGCCATATCTGCTAAGTCAATAGATTTTCATTCTGGTACAAAGCTAATTACATCAGGAAGTGCCACTGTTATGCATTGCTCACAGACAGTATGTATGCTAATGAACAAACTCTCAAATCCAGAGAGCTATTTACAGACAAAGGTTGCGGTCACATGTCATGTTAAATTATGGTTTGTTTAACAAGGGGTTGTTGAATAAACCATATTGGTTTGTTTCTGTACCGTGCTAAGTCACAAATTATAGTTTACCAATCATAGTGAATGGGTTAACACAATACATTAAACTACAGCCATACAAACCATGCTTAGGGTTAAATCTATGGGGAATCTATGTGAGTCTAGCCATGTTCTTTTGGGAAAATCCATTTTTTAAACAAACTTCTTTCCCTCCTCCCCCCCAGAAAAGGAGAAAAAAATGCTGCAGTGACTTCTATTTTTTCCTTCTGCTTTGAAGATTTTCTCCTTAACCCCAACTGAAATGAAATCAATAGCTACATAATGTGATACATCCCCAATTTAATCTACATCTGTAAAAGGAGGAGACTGTCTGGTCTTCACACCTTGCCCACATTCTGGTTCCATTTTTGGCTTTCCTCAATGCATATGTGGAATAGTAATATTTTTCCCCCCTGAGGGCCAGGTTATATGGATGCCACGTTTTTGGGGGGAGGGGGAGGGGGAGGTGGGATGAAACCAGAGGAAACCAATTATCAGATGCTGGTTTATATACATGTATTTAAATGTTGTAGCCCATCTAACTGAGACATCCAGACTTGGCTTTTATACACAAATAGTTTGGATTTTGTAGTTTTAGTCACATTACTTCATGTAACTAATATGTCTCATATGTCTTTTTTCCCCCTGGGAAGGCTGAATGAACAAAGGGGATGATCAGAGCTAAGATATCCAACAATATTTATGATCCCATAATCTCTCCAAGTATACTGTGGCAACATCTTATTGGACTTGAGATTTCTATCTCCTCATCACATTGTTCTATGATTCTTATCATGCACCAAGATGTCAAGGTTTTATTTATTGTTTATGGTATTTATTTATTGTATTTATTGTCACTAAGATTCAGTAATACTCCAAATATGTTGCATGAAACTGGATTTGTGTCCTGTGGTTATCTATCACAAATGATTATGGGTGCAGAAGAGGACTGATTGCTTTAATTCTACTTCTTCTGCCCTTCACATTTCTTACCATATTCCTTTAAGCTCAAATTCATCCCTGCTCTTAATGCCTTCTAAATCATTCTCTTTGCTCCTTGGTTGACAGACCAAAGGTTTCTGTCTTCATCATCTCAAGATTCTTCACAATCATTATAAGCAGTCTATTGTCAGTTACTAAAGGCTGATGTATGAATGTGTAATTCTTCTCTTCTA
This sequence comes from Charina bottae, assembly GCA_023362775.1. Lineage (NCBI taxonomy): Eukaryota > Metazoa > Chordata > Lepidosauria > Squamata > Charinaidae > Charina > Charina bottae. The sequence goes on along the minus strand of JALMGJ010000019.1, from coordinate 22,098,245 downwards.
GAAAGAGGCAAAGTAAAAGTGGTGTTGTTCCAATTAAATTTTTGTCAACCATCCAATTTCATCAGTTCAGGCTGCCAACATTCATAATTTACCTATGGGTTTGCATATTTATTATAACTAGGGCCAGAACAATATTCAGGAATGTCACAGATGGGAGCAGACAGGTGGATTGTTAAGAGATGTGTACTGGGCTCAAACCCTTTACCATACATACGTACTACATACAAGGATCGGGAGAAGCATTGTCTGGATCCAGCTTGGCTGGATATTTGAAGTTCCAAACTTTAATTTCTGATTGCTTTCTAACGTCCTTGTTGCCTTCCAATTCCAATTTGAAATCTACATTTTAAAATCTTTGAGGCAATGATATCTCTATTTCCATTACTCTCCAATATACAGTATGTGTATGCTGATAATAAGCAGATGACCTTTTTGCTTCTCACAGAAATCAGCCAGATACTTTTAGAGAACCAAAGAGTATGAAGGCCCTACTCATTCCAATTGCTGAAGGTTAGCAAATTAGTTTGGAAGTTGTTATCATTGAATAACACCAAGTTGTAGGGTTATAAGAAAGAAGATAAAAGATTTCTTTATTCACTTTTTCCATGGATAATTTTACAATTCTCTATCATGTCACCCAGAACATTCTTAGAAACAAATTTAAAAGGCTTTAGCATTTCCTTATACATGTTTTGGAATATCAGTGACAACAATGTAACAATTAATTTATAGTAGGATTTAAGTTCTTTCAGAAAATAGTCCTAGCATAGATACAGGGAAACAAGATTGGCATCTTACCAGAGTTCTCAACTCAGAATGACTTACTTCTGCATTTATTAGGGCTAGCAAGCAATTTTTATTTCGGTCAATGACCAGCAAAATTTAAAAGAAAAAGAGACAAAGTACAATCAGAAGATACGATGATAAACTACAAACTAACAAAATATATCACATAATAATACATCATTTACTCTGCTATTACTGTGTTAATACATTTGTTATCATTATGGGGTAAGCCTAGAACATTAGAAGTTATACAATAAGAAATTATAACATAAAAGTAAAATTGTATATCCCCTGACAAATTATCAATTAAAATATTTCAATTTAAAAATATAAATTTAAAATAGGGAATTATTCTTTCGTCTGGACTTGTCTTATTTTCATTGCAGCAACACAGAATTTGGCAACTGTACACGTAATATAAGGTTTTAAATCCTGAAGTAGATAATTCACGTAAAAATTATCTGGATACCCAGGGAGTTTTTCTATTAGGGGCGCAATGTAAATTGACCTGATATCCCTATAAAATTTACAGTGTAGCAGTACATGTAAAATAGTTTCTACTTCCATTCCAGATGCGCTCAGTTATGGGAACTCTGTTGTATCTGCCTTGGAGTAGTGCAGATGGGAGAATATTGCCTGCTTATTGGCTGTGAGCTGCATTTCCATTTAAGAAATCCAGTTGCAAGCATCCTGCCTCCCTTAGGGCCTTTTGCATTTTATTTAGACTGGCTGTGTCTTAAGGAGGGACCAGCTCTAAGGTAGAACCCATAGACTGATTCACACATTACACTAAGCCCTAATATGGCTTGTTTGGGTTTAGCTTCATAAATTGTATGAACCCAGCTACAGTATTGGGAGTTGTGGCTCATGAGTTTATTAGGGCTAAATAATTAGAGTGCAATACTTTTCATATCTGTTCAATGGTGAGTTCCAATAAATTCAACATACTTTCTACCAGTTAGAAAGGCTTTTAACATTGTAGCTTAATTCTATATGAACATCTCAGGTTTATGTATATTTTTCCACCACCCTCCATGTTGAATGGCACCTACTCCATTAGCAGTAAGTCTGAAGACAGCCTTGAAAATACATACTGGGTTCAATAGGCCTTAAAAATTGAACTGGATCTCAAGGTAGTTTTGTATTACAGAATTACAAAGCTAATTAATTTTATTACATTTGAAATTATTCAATCAGAATCATAATATACTATTAAGATGATAGTATTAAGTTTAGTTCAATTTCCACTCATACTACAGAAAGCCAGCACATTGGAAATGTGCTGCATAACCGCATAATATAAGCTGTAGAGCAGCCTTTCTCAACCTTTTGACCCTGGAGGAACCCTTGAAATATTTCTCAGGCCTTGGGGAACCCCTGCATATTCAGGCTCAAAAATAGGCCAGAAGTTACAAAATTATTTTATTCGTTTCATGGGTAGTCCTGTATATATGCATTAACAGTGTTCTTAAACTAAAAATAAAGAAGGAAACTTACCTCTTTAATGTGAAGTTGCCCGAATTTGAAATAATTTTTTAAATAAATCATGATCTCCCAGGGAACCCCTAGTGACCTCTTGCGGAACTCTAGGGTGCCACGGAACCCTGGCTGAGAATCCCTGCTGTAGAGACTTTGCTGGGTGTTGTATTATGGATTTAGAAGTGACTACAGCCCTGGTTTGCATTTTTTTTACAAGTCAAAGTTGGGCTGGGGAATGGATGTGTCCAGGCAGAGACTGCAGCTACTCCAATCAGTTCGTTGAGATGCCTCATGAAATTATCCCTAGCGCACTTGTAAATACAAAATCCCGAACATGATCAAATTCTGACTTTTACTATGGTACCTGGTTAAAAGCCACCTTGAATGTTTAACAGAAGTTTCAATATCTTAAAGTGTGAAGAAACCAGAATCCCAGGCCAAAGGTTATCCAGTCTTCACCAAACTGCTTCTAGAGGTGATCCAGAGCTTCTTGGGTACCTAATATTTCATTTTTACTCTATGAGCGCATAATGTAATAGAATCTTCAAGGAAAAAATGAATGGAACTCTTACAGTTCACACTTAGCAGAGCCTTCTAATTAACCTAAGAACAACATTTGAAATCCTGACTACTCTGCTTGATGCACCATAACTTTTTCTGATTAGACTTGTATAATAATTAATTGCTAATATTAATCTTACAAAGTTGCCTTGGAACTGAGGATTTTTATTTTATTAGATCCCGATTTAGTTTGCTATGCACAGAAATAAGTCTGCATTGTTTAAGCAGAGACTATACCAACATTTACCTTAGAGTCTTGTATCATTTTAAGTAAATGTATTTATTTATAAAATTTATATCACCGCCCATCTCCCCCCAGAGGAGGGACTCTGGGCGGTTTACAACAGATTAATAAAAACAGAAAACATAATATATATATAAAATATAAAGTACAAAATTCAAACAAGCTTAAAATCAATCATAATCATAAATGTGTACCTTTCAGATGTTGGGTTGTGTTCTTTCCCTCCCTTAGAATCTTGTCAAATAAAACCCCCCGTCAGAAAATACCTTGCAATTCAAATTTGTTTTGCTCTGGTACTAATCTTAATAAACAGACTTAATAAACAAACAGTCCCATTTAGACATTTGGCCTGATCTCCTTAGTACCTCATTCCATGATAAATGTTGGTCATGTTCCAGCACCTAGCTAACTCTGATTAACATTACAATCCAATACAATAAAAGCAGTTTAATCAGAAATTGCAAATGAGCCACAACCAAATCTAGTATAATCAGCTATTTTGCTGACAGTGCTCCAAGCAGTAGGATTGTCAAGCACAGAATGAATTAGTGGTTATGTATGAACGGCTTTAGGACATGTTTGATACTGATTTAGAGGAAAATTTCCATAAACAGCAGTTAAAACTTAATTAAAAGTAAAAATCCTGTAGTATGCTTTGAAGGGTGAGCAATCTTTGCTAAAGGTAATGAGAAAGTTTCTTCCTCTTGTCCAATACTTCTTACTGTTCCTAGGATCTGTCAGAAGCAATCATGCACATTCATTCTGTGTAGACCTTTGCTAGTAATTGCAAATCTAACAATATATTTACAATTTGCAGATTCTCTCTCTAGAATATCATTAAATGCTTTGTAAGATAAGCAGAAGTTGTGATGGTTAGGGTACTTAATGTAGATAACCCAGCAGAGACAAGATTTGTTGGGTTCCAATCAATTCTGAAAAAAGTAGAATATAGCCACAGTTTACGTAACATTTTCTTTTTTAAGTTTCACAGATAAGGAAAGAAAAAATGATCTCATGGCTACATTATTTGTAAAAAACCCCAAAAGGGTAGAAACTGCCCTGAATCAAGCTTATCTCCTAGTAATCACTTAATGTTTCCTAGGAAACAACATAGAACTTCCTTCTATATTCTATATATTTACCCTCCCTCCCTTCCCAGTCTACCCTACATTTCTGTTTTTTCATAGTGGTCTCCCATTTCAGTATTCACCAGATCTGACCTGCCTTAGCTTTTTCAAGATCAGCCAAGATGACTAGATACTGTCACCTGTAGGATGTAGAAGACTTATTATTAGGCTGACCATACGTCCCATTTTGAATGGGACAGTCCCGTTTTTTTAACATTTCTGGACCGTCCCGTTGTTTTAATATAAAAGTCAATTTTGTCCCATTTTTTAAAAAACCTGTCAGGATGTCAGGTATGAGCCTGCTAGGCGCATAGCTGCCCCTGTCGCCATGCCGGAATTGGAGTCGGAAGGAGAGGAAGATGAGCTAACCATAGGAAGAGGCGGGGTCAAGGAGGACCCGAGCTGGAGCTGCCGATAGGAGGCAGCGTGGAAGAAGAAGCCCTCCCACCTATCAGCGCACGGCAAAGCAAAGGAGAGCAGAGAGGCGGGCCGAGAAGCGTGAAGCCTAATTGGCCAGCATGCGCAATCGGTATGAAATTCAAAGAATAAAAGAGCCAGTGCAGCCGGTAGGAGTTGCTGGAGACAACCGATCCTATCTGCCGCCTGCGCGTCCTGAAGATCGCCACTCTCCTGCCACGTGGAGGTCCCAGACTGATTCGAGCCGTGCCGCTGCCTCCAGTCCTAGTCCCATGCCAGTACCTGCCACTGCCGCAGAAGCCAGTTCTGCGCCCTGTCTCACCTCCTCCTTGCCACTGGATCCGAGCTGCACCGCTGCCTCTAGGCCGAACTCCACATCAGTTCCGGCCACTGCCGCCGACGGAACCGAGAGCCGGAAGTAGCTGAAGCGGCGCGAAAGAGCCAGAGTAGATGATTGGAGGGAACCCAGAAGAGGAATTGCCTCTACCGATCACGCTGTTCGGCCCACCTCTCCCACCTCCTTTGCCGCGCGCTGATAGGCGGAGGCGATTCCTCTTCTGGGTTCCCTCCAATCAGCTGCTATGGTTCTTTCGGGCTGCTCCAGCTACTTCCGGCTCTCGGTTCCTCTTGTCCCGTTTTTGTCTCAAGGAAATATGGTCATCCTACTTATTATTTAATTAACAATATACAGTTCTGATCAAATCTATCTATTCATTCACTGGAGGCTGTCCCAATTCACTTATGAGGTATTAAAGTTGGCCAAGTCTACAAAATAAAGTTTAAATATATCCCTAACTCATTATTAGGTTTTTTCCCCCTTTCCTTTTCTTTTTAACTAACTGGAAGTATTGAGAGGGCAAAAATGGATGTGATCTTACCGGCATAAAGTCAAATAATCGGCATTTTTGTCATGTAGGTAGCAGTGGTGTGGAAGCCTGATCATCCTAGGAACCTAGGGGGAGGCAAGAAAGAAGGAGAAGGACCTATTGACCCCTGACCTGCTTTACCCATGCCTGTTTAGGTGAACTTTTTATTCTTTTCTTTCTGCCTGAAGGACCTTGTCTCTCAGGGAGGATGAGTAAAACCCTGGCATCCAGGTAAGGCATATGGCAAGCCGGACACTCTGCTTTGTGGGTGGAGCCCTAGCTAACTCTGGAACATGAGTCTCTTTTTCTTTTTGCCACGGTTCAGGCAGCAGTTTTTCTGAAGCTGTTATTTGCTTCTCAGGAAGGTCTCATTGGGGTCATTGAGTTTCTCATGAAATGCAAATCAAAGCTTGAGAGAGGATTTCTTAAAAAGCAAACCTGTGACAATGAGAGAAAGAATTAAACTCTTAAAATTAAACTTTATGATTTTGTTTATTCATTAGGTCTTGCCTTTCCTCCATCACAGAATAAAGGCAATTACATGCTAATTGATCCTGTCCTGCTAAGTCTTGCTGCTACGTTATCCTTAAAGGATTGCTTAATTGCAAAAAACAAACAAAAAAATTGATGTTCTTTCTGAAAATGTTTCATTATTACTAGCTGTAAGACTTAGTTTACTATTTGTTCTTGTTTGCAACCATTTTTCACCAGAAGCTTGGTTTCACTGGTCTAAAATAGACTTGTGTTTCTTACTTCAAAAGTTTGGGCTGCATAGTTTCACCTTTAGTATGTATTGCTAGGAATAAGAAGGTAGACATCTTGCAGAAGGCTCAAACCATGTGAGGCAGATTTTGTGGGAATATAAAGTTATTTAGTTTTGACTGTCTCTAAACTATTTTAATAATTATTATCATAGTCCATATTGATCTCTTCCATCTTGGTGCATTTTTAAAGATATCAGTTTGTTTACATTTTAGGACAAAATGGAGCATTTAATAAACCTTGAGCATTCTGGACTAATTCAGTGTTTTCCTATGCTCCAAATCCACATGAATAAAGTTGCACTTCGGCTTAATGTTCTGTACATACCCTAAGAGTTTTCCTCCTGGAGATACATCTTCCCTACAAAACTTAATCAGAGTGGTATAGGATACAATGTCCAGGGCTAGAGGAAGTGAATGGCTAATGTTTTGACATTACCAAGTGTTGAAGATGGTACCCATTTTGTCCCATAACAAACACTTTGCAAGATATGTGGAGATTGGCTCAAAGTTGGCCAATGAATCTCCATGCCTGATGATGGACTTTACCCTAGGTCAGGGGTCGGCAAACTTTTTATGCCGGGAGCCATTTTGACATGCTCGTGCACATTTTGAAATGCTCGAGAGCCAGGGGGCGGGGTTTGCGGGTGGGGGCCTCTCTGCTCTCCTTTGGCGCGCGCTGATTGGTGGAGGCGTCCTTCCTTCTGAGCCTCCACCAATCAGCGTCTCTGTTTCTTCTCCAGGGTTCTTCTCCTGGAGAAGAAACAGACGCTGATTGGTGGAGGCTCAGAAGGAAGGACGCCTCCACCAATCAGCGCGCGCCAAAGGAGAGCAGAGAGGCGGGCTGAAGCCTGCTGCTTCCGGAGACCAGCTTTCCGGATGTCGGGCGGCAGAGAGAGAGAGAGAGCCAGAGTCGAGGGGCCAAAGAGCCAGATGTGTCTCGCGAGCCGCCATTTCCGACCCTTGCCCTAGGTAAAGTACTCATCCAGGTACTAACCAGCTCCAAATTGCTTAGCTTTTCAAGATCTGCCAAAGTCAGCTTGCTCTGCCGTCTGCTGTGATGGACCACAAAGTAGTCATCCTAGCCATAGATTCTAATGTTAGATGAAATTTCAATTTGATATTTTACTTACTAAGGCCAATGTTCCTTTTATTTGCAATTATTAGATGGGAAAAGACCAGTATATGTTTCTATCAAGTGTTATGAACAATGCAATCCATCCTGGTTTACATCTAGAATTTGGCAGATTAATCCCTCTATTGACATTTTTAGTTAACAATACCTTTGAAGGACACTAGAAATACTGACAACATTTAAATAAACCAAAGAACTGTTAAATTGTTAAATGGGAATGTTAATAGGAATTTCAAAATGCAGTCTATCTCTAATAAAAAGGGCAGTATATTTAATTTTTAAAAAAGGGAACTAACCATCTTAGGTACCACCCTGAGTGGTAAAAAGCCTAGCTTCTTTGCATGAGAAAGAAGTGAACATTTACAGGGTTCTTCTAAGATACCTTTATTTATAAACTTATAGGCTGAACATATTGGGAGTAAGCAGTTTTCTAAAAATCAGGCAGCATAGTTAATCTTGCATGGTGTTCTAAGGTATCTGCACACATGAACACAAAATGGAAAAGGCTGTACTAGGTACATACATGGACAGGACTAGAAATATGTTGCGGGGGGACGGTTCTCCTGAATTTTGGGCATGGATGTTAGAGAGTTTTGTTTGTTTTCATTTTACCTATGTAAAGATTGTATTGGGGTATTACTACCGTGATGTATTTCCTGCCTCATAATGGCACGAAATCATAGCACCACATTTTTGCTAACTGTGGTCAAGAGGACTCCAAAGGCATCTTAAAAGAGACCTGGGTGTTGTGTGGTCCTGGGCATTCAGGTTATTCACTGTTCATTTTGATGATAATGTGCATTTCAAAAAGTGTTTGTGGGCCCTCCCACTGATTCTGTTGATGGGGCCCCAGCTATCTTGTCAAAACTCTGGTCCTAAGAATACAACCGGTGGTAGAAGTACAGCAGCTTCAGAAGAAGACAGGGATATGTTTCCCTCTCTTTTCTCCAGTTAGGATAGCAGTGAATGAGGCCATCTTCTGAAGCATTGGTGCCATTAACAGTCTGAATATTGCCAGTCCATGCTGCCTTCCAGGGGCCCTGATTCTGTTTAGTTAGATCCTACTTTACTCTAGTACTGTTGGTAGAAAACGGTTAGGTACCTTTCTCCCATACTAAACTTCTCCTTTCTGAGAAAGTATGAGACAATGAATGAAAGGCAGTAGGAAGATGAGATAGGGCAAAGGTGAGTACCTTGCTAGCCCATTGTCAGCAAAAACAGTTTGCAGGGGCTATGAATGGTACATCTTCCTTTCTTATTTGTTTCTACTCTCAGACTAGAGAGCTCTGACACTCAGGCCAAAGATAGCTCTAATAGTGAAACACATTGCATATACTCATGAAAATGCAAGGCCTGTGAGTTCAAATCACAGCAAAGAGTTGAACATACACTATATAAGACTTAACCTACAGACCTAACCTATGCCTGACAAGTTCCAGCAATAATGACCCCAGTTGCATAGTGCCTCCTAGTGGTCAGTAGTGAATATAACCACAACCTGCAGATGTCAATATTTCAGCTTCACTTATGCCTTTGTATGATGACAGGATAATAGATAGCTGGGATAGTTCCTTTGTTTCATTCTTGTCAGTAGTTTTGATTGAAGAACCGAGTTTGTGAGTGAACTTTCATTTTCATCATGTATAGTTTTATGACATCTTCAAAACTCTGTTCAGTGTGTTCAGTGAACTTTCAATTATTGATTAAATACCCTTTTCATTTGCTTTCACTTATTCTCTTCATGAGAAATATCCAACCCACATACAGCTATATCTGTCAAGTCCTAATTAAGTTTGAAGTAATTTTGTAAATAGCAGAATTTCCTGAAATCCATTTGTTTTGGCAAATCTACTCTTTTATAGTTCTGAGAGAGGGAGAGAGAGACCTTTATACTTTTGATGGAATAACAGAGAGCTTAGCCTATTTTTTTTCCTTTTCCATCAAAGTCTTATAAATCAAAGCTGAATGGGTAGTTAGAGAGCATGCTGAAACTTAATGAAAAGTTTTTTGAATCCATGGAATATGACAATGGTGATCTAAATGCTTTTGCTACTAGAAGAACCTCCAGTTTTGCACATTTTTGCTTTAACAACTTTGAGAAACTTTGCACTGCCCACCAGAATTTCCAGTTCAAGTGACCTTGATAGTAAAGGATATAGGATAAGAAGTATATTGGCATGTCAATGAAACTGTGGTTGTCCCTAGTTTAAAGTTGCTAAGACCTGAGCACAGTAAGGTACTGAGGCCTTGTAGCCGTATGTGGAAAAAATCTGTAGTTTGTTTTGGATTAATGAAAAACACACTACACATTTTTTTTGAAAGCCTTTAGGTATATACAATGAAACCTCTTATGGGTTTTGCAATTCCTTTGACATACAATTAGATGATAAATCCTAGAAAAGCTTTGAGACATTCCATAAGATTTAGAAGAACTCGACGTGCTCTTGAAAATTCTTCAGGTGTTTTCTATGAGAAAGACCCTCTCCAAAAAGTTAGCTTCAAATTTTGATGCCAATAAAATTTCTGTGGTGATCTACTATTGTTACTTAGTTAGTGGATCTATCTCCCACCTTCCTGAGGGAACTCTGTGGCCTACATAGCATCCCAACCTCTAATTTTATCCCCCAACAACCCTGATGATTGTTGCTCAAGCTAAGCTGCCATGGCTGAGGGTGAATTTCAACCTGACCTCTGCCAGTCCTAGGCCAATGCCTTAACTGCTACACTGCACTGGCTCTAAATATCTGGCCTCCCCAGAAAAATTACGTGGGAGGAAAAAGAGATATTTTACATTTCTTGTTACAGAAATAACAAGGGCAATGGTTAACACATGTTTCTTTTTAAACTGTTAACTAAAGCCTTTAATGTCAAAAGCTTTTGAAACCAGCTGGCATAAGCAAAATTCAGTTTTCAAATGCAGCCGAATTCTTTATTTCAAATAGTCTCAAAAAGCAATTAAAATAAGATGTCTTCTGTTCATGAGGGAAAATGATGATAGCAAAGCAGACAAATCATTTTTGTAAAGGATTATTTTTGCCTTTGGACTTGAACTTGTATGAATTTTCATTTGCACACGTTATCAGTTTTGAGCTAATGAATATGATTTAGTGAACTTCATTTAAACATAGTCTCCAACTAATTTTATTCACTGTCTTTGTTAACACTGGTCCAAAGTTACTATTTTGATGCTGGCATTGATGAACATAACATTAATCTTCTCTGTGACAATTCTTTTAACTTATCCATGAAAACTTAGTAAGTCTGAAAAAAAAAGGAAGAAACTGCTTAAGTCTACCTGTTGCTTCATTGGATATGTGGTCCATTTACTCATTATGGCTCTTATTTTTAGGTTTATATAAAGTTGAGTAGGATACTCATTATTGCTCTTCCTTATTTTTAGGTTTATAAAAAGTTGAGATAAATATATATTCATATATTGATATATATATATATAGGGACGTGGATGGCTCAGCAGTTAAACAGCTGAGCTGTAGGCTGCCAGAAAGTTGGCAGTTCGAACCCCGCGCAACGAGGTGAGCTCTCGTCACTAAGTCCTAGCTCCTGTCAACCCAGCAGTTCGAAAGCTTTGCAAGTAGATTAATGGGTACCATCTTAAAGTGGGCTAATTTGCTGGCGTCCTGTCGGGAAGTCGGCTCCGCTGGAGGAGAGGTTTGGAGGATTGGAGGAAGATCAAATGCTGGTGGTGACGACAGACCCGTATGTGACAGCTACAGGACGTCAGCAGCCGGCTCAAGGCATCCTGGGAATTGTAGTCCAGAGCCTAATAGAGTCGGTTCCCTTACCCCTCTCCCTTCACGCGCGGTGCATTTGTATATTTGAAATTTGGTGTATAATTGAACTGTATATACTGCATATGATTGTAAGCCGCCTAGAGTCCTCCACTAGGGAGGGGATAGGCGGGGTATAAATATCACTTAAATAAATAAATAAATAAATATTCCTATCGCTCTGGATGCTGTGCATAGCTTAACCCCATAGATCAGCTGAAAGGACACAATAGAGACATGTGCTAATGCTGATGCTACCCAGGGGAAGCAGAATGGAGCATTAGCCTGAGCCCTATTTTTCAGGATGTATATATTTCCTTGAATGTGCTAGAAGAACATCTTTGGGCCACTTTGCAAAGCTCTTTAAAAAAACATGTTGGGAGTCATATTTGCTATTTTTGTTGTGGCAAAAAGATGTGTTAGTTGTAGCTAGGAATCTTAATTCTACCTATCGAAGAGAATATTTGTAGCTCAGGGTTGAACTGTGGAGTCCTTGGTGCTCTCTGAGCCTTGTTGTTTTCTTGCAGATATTTCATTGCCAGACTAGGCAACATCTTCAGTGCGAAAAGGGAGTTGGACTTGCTCTCTATTTATATACCATGGCTTGTCCCGCTTGTGTTGGTGGAGGTGTTGTTCTCTCCTTAGGAGTTCCTTGATTGGGCTGTTGTTTGCTGCTTGGTTGATTGACTGAGTTAATGGTTCCTTGATTAGGGTATATTGTGCTGTTTGATTGTTCCTCTGGTGCTAATCCTGGTGTTAATCTTTGCATATCTGGGTGTTGATTACTGGCAAGGAGGTGTTCTGGTCTTTCGGCTTTTCTATTGTCTCTTATGAATGGTATGTAAATGTTGTTTACCTCTATGTGTCTGTTGATGGCTGCTTTGTCTGAGTGCCAAGCTTCCAGGAATTCTCTAGCGTTTTTGGATTTGGCTTGGTTTAAGATGCTCACAGTTTCCCAGTTGAAAGTATGGTTGAGTCTATCCATGTGTTGTGAGATTAAGGAGTTTTCATCATGCCTTCTGACTGCTAGTTGGTGTTCATGGATGCGTTCTGCTAGTCTTCTGCCCATCTGTCCTACATAGTGGCTGCTACAGTCCTTACACTGTATGTTGTAGATAACTCCTGTTTTTTCTTCTTGGGCTACTGAGTCTTTTGGGTTACTTAAGATGTTCTGAAGGGTTTTGATGCCATACATCAGAAACATCTCAGAAACTAGCAATAGAGTGTTACAACCACATGGCATCACTGTAGCACATAAACCAACCAAAACCCTTCAGAACATCATCAAGGTGGGAGCTATATGGATCTCTGGGGGGATATCATTCCAGAGGGCAGGTGCCATGACAGAGAAGGCACACTTTTTCTGTGTCAGATTTGTGCTGGTTTAGGATTGAAACGAAAAATTTCTATGTGTCTGTCCATTTATCTATTTTCCATCAGAATAAATGTATTGTCATATATTGTAAGCTACCCAGAATTGGTTTTTAAGATGGGTGGCTATACAAATATTTTAAATAAATAAATCATTGTCTATTGTAATTATTATCTTTACACTCAAAGGCCTAAGAAATGACATTAAATGCAGTAGCCAGATACTACAGAATTAAGAAGAGGAGGAAAAAAAATAGCCCTTAAAAAGAAAATTCATTAATGAAAAGGATAAAAGAACCATAAGGCCAAGTTCAGACCCAGTGCTTCCTGAAGACAACTGCAATTAAACAGAATTTGACTACTTGCATGGAGTTACCAATGAACTGATTCACTAATAGAAAATAGACAACCTCCCCCACAGCCCAGCCCAGCATTAATAAGGCAGGGGCTTATAGGATTTTACAACCTTTTTTGCGTAGGTTATTAAGCGAATCACTGTGGGCGTTAAGTGAACCATGTGGTCAGTAAGCAAATCACGTGGTTCCCCCTTGATTTTGCTTGCCAGAAGCCGGCTGGGAAGGTCAAAAATGGCAATCACTTGACCACAGAATTCTGCAAAGATCATAAATGTGAACCGGTTGCCAAGTGCCCAAATCGTGATCACATGACAGAGGGATGCTGCGACAGTCATAAGTGTGAGGACCTGTCGTAATTTGGTTTTTCAGCACCGTTGTAAGTCCGAACCATCACTAAATGAATGGTTGTTAAGTGAGGACTACCTGTATAAAAAGGTCTCCACTCTAGTGGTTCTAGGCTTTAAGTCTTACCAGAATCTTAAACCTACATTGTATGCATACTGTTGTGCACCATCAAAACCCAATTTATGATATGAGAAAAATATTACCGTTTTCCTAAAAACAATGCTTTTGCTCGTGTGCCTGTCATGAGCTTTTTAAAACAGATTTAAATGATTTTAAAAAAATCTTTCCTCAGACATTTTCTTCTGATCTGCCTGCTGGATGATGGCTCTGTTACCAAATATTCCATGGCTTAGTTCCTTTGATTCATACTAATTATTTTATAAAGTTCACCACAAGGAACCTATTATCTTCTGCTGCTTATCCAGACAAACACTTAAGGTATTCTGAGAATGAAAATGTGATTAGTAGAACACAGCAGTGGCATCCTCCATCCATTGTTAAAATGCTTCTTTAGTGGTGCTGCATCAAATTTTCATGGGGTTTGATTTATGACATGAGACATGCCATTTGAGGAGATGGGCTTTGACGATGCCAATATATTTAACTTGGAACATTTTGCATTCAGAACACATGTTCCATCACTGAACCAAGATCCACTTTTAAAATTGATACTTGTCCACAGTTGCAAGGTAAGTGTTTCATACTCTAGAGGGAAATTTGGATGGATGCTCTCCAAACCTGAAATGGAAAAAATGCTCTTTATCAAACCACTTTGCTGGTAGTCTAATCTACAGTGGCAATGCCTCGGTAATTTTTGCATGTATTCCCAGGCTTCTGCTATTTAAACTCCTTTGAAATAGGGATGGGCAATCCTCAGATCACAGGGCACAAAAGGCCTCCAAATCCTGCTGTTGATGGAGTTTGGCTGCCAATTGCCAGGTATTGGCAATACGATTTCCTGACAACTTCAGGCTGTAGAACAAAGAAATAAAATATTCGAAGCCTTTGGACAGACTCAGCTCATTTGAAATTATTAATCATTTTCTCAAATTACAATACTTTCTGCAAAAATGGCCACGTTTGTGTGATGCCACAATATCATCATTCCCCACCCCTTGAATTTGCCAGCAGGGTCTGAAAATAATTATTTTTAAAAAGTATGCAGAGTGAATGCCCACCCTTGCTTTAACCATTCCAATGAATTAATCTTACATATCTTAAGTGAGATTTATTTGATTCACTGCCATCATAATAATCTTACACAGCCCATAATGATGATAGAAAATCTTCAGGATTCCAAGAAAATATCGCATCTCTAGCACTGCCCGTCAGACAGACAAATGTGCTGACTGTATTTGAATATTGCTTGCATATAAGAATAAGCTATTGCAATAATGCTGTCAAGGCAATTGCATTATTACAACTGTTTTACTGATGTTGTGTTCTCAGATAACATGTGATTTCACAGCTGATGATGCCATGATTCATTCTTACTCAAATATTTGCAGGAACAGTGGCTCATGTAATAACAAGCAATTAATGCACTGTTTTGAATCCATGTAATTATCCCTGAGTCTGTTTATTTGCACTATATTTATTTTTTATATGTGTTACATCAAGGTAATAAGAAAACACTGGAGAAATGAACCATGGGGAGATCTAAAATTCAGTACACCATGAAAGAGGACAATACAGCAGAGGTCAATTTGCTACTGTGTCAGATCTAATGAGTTGAAATCCAACAAGATAATCATGTCTCTTTGAAAAGAATCCAATTTGGGGAGAAGAACAAATAATAGTTATTCACCATCAAGTCAGTGTGCTAAAAAGAGATAAATAATCAAAGATACAGTTCTATAGATTAATGAAGAGTTAAGCTTTTAAAATTGGTATTAAATGCAGGAATATGTGAAAGGCAACCCCCCAAAAGTTCATTAGATGCAGCAAAGTAAAATTGCATTTGTTAATATTGGTTAATCAATAAAATCAAGCAATAGAATGGCAACAGTGCTATGTTATCTGTCCAAAATAATCTTTCATATGTTTTGAGATTACAACACTCAGAGATTCAGGCTTGCAAAAATTCCAAGCTGGCTAGGAATTTTGGAAGTTGTTGTGCCACAGTGCCTAAAGCTCTTACAGGACATTTAATAAATGTAACTAAGCAAAGAAAATCTTGATTTAGAGAATATTCAGAATTATTGTATTGGCTGAGCAACAGGAAACAGTTGAAGTGGAAGAGATGACTTGATTTCCAGATTGGGAAATGTTACTTGCACAGAAAGAAAGTTAAAAGAAATAAAAGAAATAAATTAATACTGCATAAAGTACAACATCACTACATTTCCAGTAAATACTGAATTAAATCCATACACTGATCTAATTCAGACAAAGATAAGCATTCTTTTGTCTTTAGAAACCAGAGAAGGACAAAGAAGGGATTGTTTTATACCAATTGGAGGTGTAACATACCATTTCAGAATCCAAGAAAGCAAAACATGTGATTTACCAAAGATCACTGTGATCCTAAAACTCCAAAGTCATTTATTTCGCTATGACCATTCAAAGGAGCAGAATGCTACAGTGTATCCAGGCAGAATTTCTGAATGAGAGAGCCAGTTTGGTCTAGTGGTTAAGGCAATGGGCTAGAAAGCAGGAGACTGAGAGTTCTAGTCCCGCCTTAGGCATGAAAGCCGGCTGGGTGACCTTGGGCCAGTCACTCTCTCTCAGCCCAACTCACAAGGTTGTTGTTGTGGGGAAAAGAGGAGGAGGAAGGAGTATTAGGTTTGCTCACTGCCTTGAGTTATTTATAAAAATAATAAGGGTGGGATATAATGAATAAATAAAAATGTATCCAGAGGACAAAATTATAACCCTTTATGCTTGCTGATCCAAAGAAGTCACTTAACAACTCAAACTGTGTGGAAATGATACAGAGTGAAATTGCTTTCAAGTATTGCTGTAGTTAAAGCAATGGTATTCCCCATAGTAACCTATGGCTGCAAGAGCTGGACCATAAGGAAGGCTGAGCAAAGGAAGATAGATGCTTTTGAACTGTGGTGTTGGAGGAAAATTCTGAGAGTGCCTTGGACTGCAAGAATATCAAACCAGTCCATACTCCAGGAAATAAAGCCAGACTGCTCACTTGAGGGAATGATATTAAAGGCAAAACTGAAGTACTTTGGCCACATAATGAGAAGACAGGATATCCTGGAGAAGAAGCTGATGCTAGGGAAAGTGGAAGGCCAAAGGAAGAGGGGCCGACCAAGGGCAAGATGGATGGATCATATTCTGGAGGTGACGGATTGGACCTTGGGGGAGCTGGGGGTGGCAATGGCCAACAGGAAGCTCTGGTGTGGGCTGGTCCATGAAGTCAATTAGGGTCGGAAGCGACTGAACGAATAAAAAAAAATTGCTGTAGAATCAGAATAAACTACAACATCCCCTAGAGGTAAAGTTGGGCAAAAACGCCACCTGCCCAGAAAACAGAAAAATTTGCTCGGAGGAACTGTCAGGATCAACTTGTAAAGACTCTTTCAGTCTGAATGGTCAGCTCTCAATGGTTCTTGAGCAAGTTATCTGTTTATTACTGTTCAGTCACTGTGCATAAACTCACCTTATCTAGAAATGAAAACCTGACCCTTTTGGGGGGCATGTATCAAATTCTTTCTAAAAAAGAAAATAAAAGTGATCTGCATCCTCTTCCTTTTTATGAAGCCTTCATGCTTTCTCTTAATTCCTAATCCCGTTTGATGGCTAATATGTAAAGGTAATAGCTGGTTTCATGCAATATATTCATCTTTTGATGACGGTAAAAAGTAAAGGTAAAGGCTCCCCCCGCACATTTGTGCAGTCGTGTCCGACTCTAGGGGCCGGTGCTTATCTCCGTTTGTTAGCCGAAGAGCCAGCGTTGTCCGGAGATGCTTCCACAGTCATGTGGCCGGCATGACGCACGCGGAACGCTAGGATGACGGTATTGCCAAGCAAATAATTGCATGGACTTCAAAAAATAGATCACATTTTCTTCATGGATGATTGATTTTATATATGGTAACTGCAGTGAGGCTATTATATGCACAGAGATGGAAGAATACAGAAATACCCATAATGGAGGAATGGATTGTGGAGATGGCAGAGCTTGCAGAAATGGCTAAATTAACTTGTTTGATTAAGGAGGGAAAATAATTATTTTTATAAAAGACTGGAAACGCTTTATGGACTTTTTGATGAAAATGGATGAAAATTAATTGGAAATTTTCGGATTTATTGACTAAAAAGGTTTGTTTTTGGGAGGAAGTTGATATATAACTTGGGAGGGTGGAGACTGTAATTACTATGTTTGTAACTGCTGCAAAGAAGATCAGAAGTAGGTTCCTTAAATATCCTTCTTTCACCTTTGTTATCTTTCACTTTTTCTTTTATTCTCTCTGTTCTCCTTTTTTATACTTTTTCTTTATGTTTCCATAGTTTTTAAATCTTATATAAAATAAGGAAATATCCGGCCCACGACCTCTCTTATATGGGGTGCCGCAGGGTTCGGTTCTCTCTCCTCTCCTATTTAACATTTACATGAAACCGCTGGGTGAGATCATCCGACACCATGGGATGAGGTATCATCAGTATGCTGATGATACTCAGTTGTATATCTCCATCCCAGGTGAAGTAAGTGATGCGGTAGCCGCTCTGTCTCAGTGCCTGGGGGCTGTGGGGGCCTGGATGGGGAACAACAGGCTTCAACTGAACCCTGGCAAGACCGAGTGGCTGTGGATTGATGGCCCCACACTATCTGGGAAGTTGTCATCTTTGGTCCTGGATTTTATTATTTATTTATTTATTTATTTATTTATTTATTTATTTATTATTCAAATTTATCCCCGCCCATCTCCCAATTAAGGGACTCTGGGCGGTTTACAGGACAATAATTAAAATCTATATATAAAATTATATATATATATACCTTTACCTTTTTTACTATGGGGTCTTGCAAATTAAAAGGGGCGTGGTGGCTC
>JALMGJ010000019.1:20580000-20627500 GCA_023362775.1 Charina bottae | reverse complement strand
TTAGAGATAGGAAAATAGACGGACAAATATTAAGATGGACAAATATTAAGATCCATCATAAAATAGACAAAACAAATTTAGATATGCAAAAAAAAGTCGTAGGTAGTATGTTTCCATTGTGAGGAATGAACGTATGTTGAAAGATATGAAAATGTCTATGTGTAAGTGTGTGCCTCTGCCTATTTTGTTAGATAGACATGAGATCTAGTTGTCTCAGGTAAAACATTAAATAAGTTGAGTGTTGTGGGGATAGGGTACTTAAGAAGTAAACATAGTAAAACATGAACTTTGGTAAAAAAAAATTGATAGGTGCTTAATGGATATGGTTTGAATACAAAAAGTGACCACTGTGAAAGAAATACTTAGAGGTAGGTTAGTCATAGAGAATAAATGAGGATCAAATTTCAAAACAGATATATATATATATATATATATATATATATATATATATATATTAATATATATATTATATTAAATATAAATATAAAAAATATAAATAATATAAATATAAATATAAATATAAATATAAATATTTTATTTATTTATTTTTATTTAATTAAATTTATATAACCGCCCATCTCCCCCAACGGGGAACTCTGGGCGGTTTACAATAAAATAGATTAAAACAGGATAAAACATCAATGTACAATATATAAAATTAATAAATAATTATAAATCCAGATGGAGATGGAATTAAACGAAGGACAATAAATTAAGGAATTAACCACCCCCATGAGGAACTATCCCTTCCTCCTTCCCATGCCAGGCGGCAGAACCAGGTCTTCAGCTCTTTCCTAAAGGTCGGGAGGGAGGAGATCTGCCTCAACTCTGGGGGCAAGATGTTCCACAGTGTGGGCGCTACCACAGAGAAGGCCCGCCTCCTAGACCCCATCAGATGACACTCTTTAATTGATGGGGTTCGTAGCAGGCCCTCTCTGAATGACCTGGTGGGGCGGGTCGATAAAATGGGGATAAGACGGTCCTTCAGGTATTCTGGCCCCATGCCATGTAGGGCTTAAAAGGTAATAACCAACACCTTGAATTGTACCTGGAAGCAGACTGGCACCCAATGCAGCTCGCGGAGCAGAGGTGTTATGTGTGCAGATTTTGGTGCACCCAAAATTGCTCGCGCGGCCGCATTCTGCACCAGCTGAAGCTTCCGGATAGTCTTCAAGGGTAGCCCCATGTAGAGCGCATTGCAATAATCTACATGGGAGATGACGAGAGCATGAGTGACTGTTCGGAGGGCGTCGCGATCCAGGAATGGGCGCAACTGGCGCACCAACCGAAGTTGTGCGAAAGCCCTCCTAGCCACGACTGCCACCTGCTCTTCGAGCAGGAGTCGTGAGTCTAGAAGGACCCCCAAGTTGCACACCGGTTCCAAATGGGGCAGTGCTACCCCATCAAGAACCAAAGATGATAATTTCCCAGAAGACACTAGGCCATCAATCCACAGCCACTCGGTCTTGCTAGGGTTCAATTGTAGCCTGTTGTTCCCCATCCAGGCCCTCACAGCCCCCAGGCACTGGGACAGGGTTGTCACTGCATCACTTACTTCACCAGGGATGGAGATGTACAATTGAGTATCATCCGCATACTGATGATACCTCATCCCATGGTGTCAGATGACCTCACCCAGCGGTTTCATGTAGATGTTAAATAGGAGAGGAGAGAGAACCGAACCCTGCGGCACCCCACACAAGAGGGGCCGAGGGTCAGATCTCTCCTCTCCTATTACCACCGACTGGGATCGGCCTCGGAGGAAGGAGGTGAAACTACGCCGCCCACCCCCAACTCCCTAAGCCGCCCCAACAGGATACCATGGTCGATGGTATCGAATGCCGCTGAGAGATCCAAGAGAACAAGGATGGATGCACTACCACCATCCCACTCCCGCCAGAGATCATCCATAAGCGTGACCAATGCAGTCTCCGTCCCATATCCCGGCCTGAAACCTGACTGGAAAGGGTCTAGATAATCTGCTTCATCCAGGGTCCTTTGAAGTTGCAACGCCACCACTTTCTCAACCACCTTTCCCAAAAAGGGGAGGTGGGAGACTGGACGAAAATTGTCCAGGATGGTAGGGTCCAGGGCTGGCTTCTTGAGGAGGGGGTGCACCAGTGCCTCTTTAAAGGCAGTTGGAACCACCCCCTCCGCCAAGGATGTATTAATCATGGCCTGGACCCATCCACATGTCACCTCCCTGGCTGATTTCACCAGCCAGGAAGGGCAGGGATCTAAATCACATGTGGTGGAATTAACAATTTGAAAGATCCTGTCCACTTCCTCAGGTCCAACAGGATCAAATCGTTCCCAGATAATAGGGCAAGACCATTCTCCCGGCATCTCCCCAGACTGCATTTCACGCATGGAGTCCAACTTAGACCGAATCCGAGCGATTTTATCCTGCAGATGCTCAGCAAATTCTTCCGCACGGCCCTGCAGGTGGGTGGTCGATACCACCCTACCCAAGAGAGATCGAGTAATCTTGAACAGGGCTGTCGGACGGCATTCTGCGGATGCAATAAGGGCGGAGAAATATTCACGTTTTGCCGCTCTTACCGCCACAAGGTAGGCCTTAATAGCGGCTCTAGATTGTGTTCGGTCCGATTCCGCCTTCGTTTTTCTCCAGCGGCGCTCTAGACGTCTCTTCACCCTCTTCAAGGCCCTCAACTCCTCCGTAAACCACGGGGATTGACGGGTCGAATGGGGTTGGAGAGGTCGCATCGGCGCGGTCCTCTCCAAGGCACTGGCCGCCTCCCTGTTCCAGGCTGCAGCCAATGCCTCCGCTGGACCGTGCAGCAGATCTTCAGGTATTACCCCCAGCTCCCTCTGAAACCTCAATGGGTCCATAAGTCGCTGGGGGCGGACCAATAGAATAGGTCCTGCCTCCCTGCGGAGTGGGGCGGCATAAGAGAATCTTAAGGCAATCAGGACGTGATCTGACCATGACAATGGGGATAGTTCTAACTTTCCCCTCAGGTCACTTTGCCATTGCTCTGACAAGAAAACCAAATCCGGGGTGAGTCCACTGTCTCGAGTCGGGTCCCGAATAATCTGGGACAGGCCCATGGCTGCCATGGTAGCCATGAACTCCCGAGCTGCTTCCGAGGCACGTCCCAGGGACGGCAGGTTAAAATCCCCCAAGACCATAAGCCTGGGGAACTCCACCGCCAACCCCGAGACGGCCTCCAGCAGCTCAGGCAGGGAGGTTGCTACGCAGCAGGGAGGCTGGTACAATAGCAACACTCCCAACTGTTCACGGGCACCCAACTTGAAAAACGGGGTCTCACATCCGGATACATGTGGAGCAAGGCCCCTGAAAGCCATCAAAGACTCTCTGATGATAACTGCCACCCCTCCTCCCCTGCCCCGGTCTCTCGGCTGGTGCCACACCTGAAACCCGGCTGGGCACATTTCCGAGAGGGCTACCCCTCCCTCTGGGCCCAGCCAGTTCTCAGTAATACACGCCAGGTCGGCCCTTCTCTCCATGATTAATTCACTTATGAGAGGGGCTTTGTTGTTTACTGACCTGGCATTGAGTAGCAGCAGCCGAAAACTAGAGCCCTTGAGGATCTGCTGTCCAGAGCCTGGGGTTGAACTCAGAGGACCAGAAGGCGCCTCCGATACTAAACATCGGGGGCGCCTTCCCCGAAGATGGCCTGTCCTCTGGTTCCCATCATAATATCTCCTGCCCATCACCACCTCGATTGCATTACCCACATTACCGTCCCCAGAGTTCCCTGGCCCGGTCGCCCTCACTCCCGGAACCCTCGAAAACCTGGATCTAAGCGGGGATCTCTTCCATCTATCCATCCTTTCACTCTCAATCTTCCTGGGGAGTCGTAGGCCACCAGCGCAACCAGCAAAAGCTCTCGGCACTGGAAAGCCTCAACCACCCCATTCCATTCACCAATCCAATCACTCACTATGCCCCCCTGTGGCCTCTCTCACTAGCCACCAAGGGGCAAACAGTCACTCTTACCTACCCTGTCTCTCACTCAGGTTAGGTACTCTCTCAGTCCCATACAATCCTGGACCCCCTCCTGCCACTCTCACTTGCGGGGGGGGAACCACACTCACACAAGAGACCCCGCAATTTTGTGCCGCCCTGGCAGTGGGGGTGGTTGTCCTTCAGTAACCAACAAGCTAACGCTATTGGGAAGATCTTCATTAATCCCAATAGTGGAGTCCAAATATAAAGTATGTAAAAATATACAAGTCCATTCAGTCTCGGGAGCACCCCAGTTCCAGTTCATTAATCTTTGGGGAGCTGCTTCGCACTCCACACACCCCGCAGTCATCTCGGTGCCGGTGCCGTTTCTAGCTGGTCTCCACCGGCCACCGTAAACGTCCCTTCTCTGGCTGCTGGGCCACAGTCTCCACAGCCACCCATTCCTTGCTGGGGTCCCCAAGTCCGCCGGACCCGTCGGACTCCACCATGCTGCATCGCTCCATGTGGATTAAAGGGCTACCAGGCTCCAAGCTCCATCAAGCTCTGCTGGGCCCTGCTAGGCCGCGACTCCGGCAACTCCGGCAACTCCGCTGGGCTTCTGGGCCGCCCCTCCCAGTTCTATTGGGCCTACCAGCTCCACAAATTCTGCTGAATTCCCGGTGACTCCGCTGGACCCAAGGGGGAAGCCTCAGTCTATCGCACCAGGTTCCGTCCGGCCGCCTCCGAGTTCTCCCAGGCCGAAGGCTCCAGAACCTCGTAGCCCTAACCGCTGGACTCTGCCGCCAGACTCTACTGGACTTTGCCGCGGCCGCGTCCCCCAGCCGCCGAACTCCGCTCCGCCCGCTGCTCACCGCTCCCTCCGGAGACGTCCACTCACCCCCGGCCCCGATGCAACCTCTCCAAAAACCCCAAGGTGGAATTTATGGGTATAAGGAGGGTTTTTTGGGGCTTTGGGGTTTAATTCTCCTGGAAGCGCAGCCGGCGGCCGCTTGCGGCCGCCATCTTGGATTTTTCCAAATCAATACTTGATTGATTTATATATTTATAAATATATAAATATAAATTAGGTATGTAGGAAGACGAAATGGATCAAGAGGAAGTCTGAGAAAGTTATGGTTGGACGGGGTTGATGAGATCTTCAAAAAGACAACAGTTAGATTATTAAATGCTATGGAATAACCTCTCCCAGGAGATTATGGTTGGCCCTGACTGCATTTGCATTTAAATGTATTTATTTATTTGTTTGTTTTCTAAATTTATTTATTTATTAAGTAAGTAATGGTTTCATGGATTGGATGTGTTTTTATTTCGTTCATCGTCCAGATTTTCATTTGACAGAGGCCATATAAATTGGTGAAAAGCAGGCACGCAGGCAATGTATGAAGACACAGTGGAAACAAGAATGATTTGTAAAGAAAGGAAGGTATGGTGTTACAGTGAATGTGTAGGTGAAAGTACCAACTTCCCACATATCCTTTTCTTTTTCTTATCTCTCCTGTAATTCCTTACTACATCTTATTTTTTTGTGCCCTACATGATGTTGCTTTGCAATCTATCGAGATATATGTCTGTATGTGCACATGCCAAGAACATACACATACTACTGGGAAATCATTCCCTTTAATGAATGAAACATACGTGCCAACAGTAAAATTCCCTTCCTGCTCCCATTACTGCACCCCTGAATTTGCACCCAACCTGGCCTATCACCAGCGTGTGACATGAAGTTGTGGGGCTGTGCCATAATATTGACAGCTAGACTAGATAATCTCTGACTGAGATGAAAAATGCACAAAAGAAATAAACTGCGGTAATGTTAGCTTTTATATACTTTTGAAGGCTTCACATTTGCAGTCAAGAGGTATATTTCAAATATTGCTTGAAAAGATGCATAATTTCTTTAATTGGGGGTTTAGATCCCTCATAAATTTCCCCTCTTCCCACACATCTGGCATTGATGTGTAATAGACTTCAATAAAGAGAGTTTTTGAAAAGGCAGGGGGAAAAAAGCTCACTTCATTTTTTAAAAATGTGATTCATGTTCCTTCTAAAACCTTGGAACAGCAAGTTTAAACCCTTCCCCTGGTTTGTTTGGGTTTTTTGTTTTTTTTTTTGGAGGGAAGGAATTTGGGCAGTGGGCTTCTTTATATCTTAAAAGTGATGTGCTTTGGTTAGGGCTTACAGGTAGTCCTCACTTAACAACCATTCATTTAGTGATGGTTCAGATTTATGACAGTGCTGAAAAAACAACTTGTGACCGGTCCTCATACTTATGTCCATTGCAACATCCCTGCAGTCAGTGATCACGGTTTGGGCACTTGGCAACCAGTCCACATTTATGACCATCGCAGTGTCCCATGGTCATATGATCGCCATTTTCAACCATCCCCGTCGCCTTCTGGCAAGCAAAATCAATGGGGAACTGCATGATTTGCTTAATGACCACAGTGATTCACTTTAATGGCTGCTGCAAAAAAGGTTGTAAAATCAGATCGGATTCGCTTAATGACTGCTTTGCTTAGCAACCAAAATTCTGGCCCCAATTGTGGTCGTTAAGTGAGGACTACCTGTATCTTTTAGTTTTAATCTGTTGCCCAGCAAAAAGTAACAGGAAACTTGTTTTCAACAATCACTAACAAAGGGAACTCCTAAGACTGCAGAAAGGGCTCAGAGATCACACATTTCTGGGACTCATAGATTGCCCACCCTTGCTTTAACCCATTCAACCAAGTCCTGGTGTGCCTCCTTCTGCTTGGGATAGCCACAGGAAAGGCATACTTTTATAAGCCATGACTCTACACCCATATTGAAGGTACAGTCAGCATTGGTATGCAAAGCCATGAACAGTTTCACCATGAAGAATTTACCTACAGACCCTGAAACCCAGCCAGAAAAAGAACAGGTTCTCTGTGCAGGAGAGCATGGTGTATAAGATTTAGGTTTAATAATATCTTTGCACCCTCCTGAATAGGTCATATAGTTACCACTTTTTACTTTCTCCAATGTTTAAAACATGCAAAAAGAACAGTCCACACTTAGAGTTTGTGTGCCACCTGCAGGGAGAAATAGGCTCATGCTGAAATTGTATTTTGTCTAGAAACAGAGTCATTCTGCTCCTTTAACATGCATAGATTTTGAAACAGGCAATGCTGTTGCCGTTTTAATAAGTATCTTGCAAATATTTTATAAAGTCTGCAGGAAGCAAAAAGTATTTTCAAGATTGCTACTTACATGCAGGCAAATTTAACTGACAATTGAGCAAAGTATTCTAACTATTGAATCTACCCCCTGAGATAAGATGAAAGAAAAGGTACACATAGTTACATTTTTACACTGGCAGGTATAATATCATGTATTATTCATTGCAATTTATGGAGCAGCAACAGAATGCCATGTTAGTGTTTATGAAAACTAGTTGCAGGAAAAAAAATAGATAAGAAATATCCTTTCTCAACCTGGTGCCTCCAGATGTGTTGGGCTAGTAATCCAGATGTGTTGGGCTAGTAATCCCACCATCCTCAGACAACTTGCTAGTCATCCAGGGAGCACCAGAGTGGAGAACAGCCACTGCAACTTATTGAAGGCACCAGTAGCAAGGTCAATCTAATCCACATATTTCTGATTCCAGTAAATATTAATTTACTGTGTATACCTGTAAGGAATTATTTTCACAAGTAATATATATTTAAAATAGGAGAGTCATCACAGATATATTGAGAATATACATATACAGGAGGAGCTTTTTCTGTCTATGCTTTCAGGAAGCGGGTGATGGATGTCTTGAACTCAGGATCACCTTCTGTGCGGAAGTTGGTATTTACCAAAAGTTGAGCCTACCCATGTTATGTGGCATAATGGTATGTTCTTTGCTCTAGGTTAAGTTCTTCTTTGTTCTGGATCAGAATTAGGTCCAGGCTGATCTTAACAAAATAAGTTCACCTCTAGTTTCATTGCCAGGCCATAAATATATCTTCCTTTTGGATAAACACAGTAGCTTGACAATACTCACCCCTTCCTTTTCATTTTAAAAAAAAAACTGTGTCAACTTTTCGCCTGCATGCTAATTTAAGATAATTCCCTGCCTTTCAATTCAGTAAAAACAGTGTTAAAGGCTTCCATGTTCAAACATAATATTTTACATATTCAAAAGAAAAGTCAAACAAGGAAACAAGTAATGAACACATCAGAAAGAAACATAGGAAAAGAACATTTTTTAAAAAATCAGCAAGAATTTAATAATAGCAAAAAAAAAAAACAGTTTCAATGCCTTACAAACTTGAGGGAAAATACATGGTTTAGCCTAACGTTACTTGCCAGAGTTGGCATCAGATTTTTTTGGGGATTATAGTTATTCTTTTTATAACTAAGGCACTGCCCCCCTCCCCAAAGGTTCAACTCCCCCATCATTAAATGAGCATCAAAGGCTGAGTCAGTAAGAAAATGCCAGACAATAATGTGAGATTTGAGATGTAAAAACAAATTAGATCTTTAAATTGCATTCAGCAAACCATAGAAAAACCACAATAGTGCTTGGATCCTGCTTACTGTACTTCTGTTAGTTATCTGGTTGGCCACTATAAGAACAGAAATGCTGAATGTGATAGATTTTTGATCTGATCTAACTTGGCTGTTCTGAACTATTTTAACACTGTAATATAGATATACAGTATTTCAAGTTGTTAATTCCAGTTAACTATCGTTTTGTATCTCTTGAAATCTGTGAATTAATACAACATATTAAAGAAGTTCACTCCAGTCAAATGCATCAACAAGGAGACAGAGGAAGAGAGATAATAAACTTCTAAGGATTTGATTCAGACTGGAGATTGATGATTTGAAGAGGGCATGAGTCAGTTCAAGCTTTGTGATCTGACAATTCAAGCTGCTGTGAATGTCCATTAAAACAAGATTCGTCCATAGGCTCTAATGCAGGGGTAGGCAACGTCAGGCCCGCGGGCCATATAAGGCCTGCGGGGCTCCCGCCTAAGGCCCGCGGGGCTCCCGCCCACAAACCCCGCCCCTTCCACAAGATTGGCTCCCGCCCGCAAATCCCGTCCCCAGTGCTTGTGATTGGCTCCCGCCCACAAACTCCGGCCCCCGGTCCACGGAAATCCCAGAAACCCCGCCCCCCACCCCCCGGTCCCCAGTTATAAATATCCAAATGGCCCTTGGCAGAAAAAAGGGTCCCCACCCCTGCTCTAATGGGACAAACGTCAAATTGTCTGAAGCTGCCCCATTGTTTTTGGTAGAATAGGGTGAAAATAGCAGGGATGGCAAACCATTTTGCAGGTATTAACCTTGCTGTATTTCAAATAATGCTTTAAAAAAGTAAAGTCCTACTTTTCCAATTCCTTTTATGGGAGCCAGGCATAACATGACGTTGAAAAATGATTGTTGTGTTTCCATCACAGAGTGCTTGGCTGCCTCTGATTGCTTGGTTTTCTGGGATGCCAGGAGAGTTGGCAAGCTTGGGCCCACTCAACACTGGTTGTGCCACGCTGAACAGGCCACACTGGCAAAGCTTGGCATCTTCTTGGCAGGACTTTGAACAATGACCATTGGCTTTTCCTTATAGGGAGTATAGGTTTTGCTGTTTCTAACTGCTGAGTTTCTGGGATGCCTGAAGGCATATCTGGTTGGCAAGCCTGGCTCCTCCTGAAAAGGATTTCATCAGTACTGGCAGAACTCAGCTATTATCTGAGTTGTGATGTGCTGCCACTACTATATACCAATTAGTTAAATTAGCAGAGGCAGAAGCAGCAGGCTGGCAGAGCAAGATTCACTACACAAAGATAGGTAGATCACAGCGACAGTGGCATTTGTAGTGTTGCCACATACACAATATAAAAAAAATTTTGAGCAACACCTGTCAATGTTGGCTTGGCACCATACACTCATTGTGAAGAGCTTTAAATAAAGCCCTGAATCTAACTTGACTCCTGGTGAATGAATCTGTATAGTATTTCTGGCAGTATTATGAAAACACCTTGCTATAACCTTTTTCCAGGTTTTTTCTAAACTTCCCACTCTAGCCAACACCCATCCAAACAGTAACCAGGGCTGACATGGCTTAACTTCTGAGATCAGCCAAGGTCAGCTGAGAACAGCCAAATTTGGTTCCATGCTGATGCATCAAAACACTGAAACCTGCTCAATTCATGCAGAATTCAAAAGTAAGGTTGGGTCCAAGAGTGTGCCCTGGAATTAAACTCCTATTCAGAGTTTAAACTCCTATGAGAGCTGACCTGTACTTCCAGGGTCAGCATAGAAATGTAACATCCCATTAGCACAAGAGAAAGCAGAAAGAAAACTTGCAGGTGGCCCCATTAAAGAAGGTAAGAGCAAAGAAGGGATTGAAGTTAAAGCAATATTAGTCTTGCTGCCATACCATTTGCAACCTTGCTTCGCAATACAAGTTTGAACAATTGGCAAATGCCATTCCCTAATGTGCAGATAGCATCCATTTGCAAACCTGATTCCCTAACCCCAACAAGCATTTGGAAAAGGCCCTATGCTTAGCCTTGTGGGCCTGCCCGACTCAGCTGGTGTGGGCTTGAGTTTTAAAACTAGCCTAGGCATGTCCTGAGTTCAATCTCCTGGGGTCAGTGGCTTGTGTGAACAGGAAGGCAGCTTTTGGACATTTGGGGTCAACCCCTTTACTCCGTGTTGAGATTTAAGTTTATACCTTTGCTGGAAATCAAAGAAAAATCAAATGTTAAATGCCAGAAGGAATGAAACAAACTTGTGGGATTAGGAGTAATGTTAGCTGTGACCTATTATTTCTAGAAATAGTACAACAGACTGGCTCAATCTTAACTATGTCCCCTATTCCCAAAAGGAGTAAAACGAGCTTTTGGGGCCTGGCCTAATAATAGTCATAGCCATTAGCTAAGCCATAGTTCCTTATTCCAAAACAGTAACTTTTGACTTCTTAAAATCAAGATATACTTGGCGCAAGAGCCATTATCATACCCCTCACAAGAGTCATATTCCCAAACTGCCTTGAAATAAAGTATTTGCAATTAGGGGCCAATCCATTCACACAGGGTTCACTTTATACCTGCCATAGGCAAACCAGGTTCTTTGTAGATTCTTTTCTATCTTTATTTTTTAACAAATGTACACTGCAGTGAGCCTCTAAAGAGAGAGAATCCGAATAGCATGGATGATGAAAGTGCATTTCCAAGTGATTCAGAAAGAACAATCATAATGCGACAAGCGAAGATATGGTCTTCCCTCTCCCCTCCATTTCCAGGACTGAATTTGGAGGCTTGCTTGCTCCCCATTTGCCCATAATTAAAAATTTAAGAGGCGAAAAGTTAATGAAAATTAAATCAAGCCTTGTGGCCTAGAATGAGCAACAGAAGAAGGTCCAGGACAGACAGCTGCTAAATTAAGAAACAAGCTTGCATAATGAAGAATTGCAAAATTGCACCGTACCTTCATCATAGTTATTTCTTTTTAGAACCAGCAGCTGCATCCAGCCTACTATGTATGGACACTCAATCTGTCTGTAGATTCAGTATCAGGTGCCCTAGAAGTGGGAGCTTTTATTTCAAGAGGATCGAGTCCCAGCCAGATACTTTTCCCAGGAGTCTTTTCAGGCAACAGTGACTCCATCTCTTCCAAGAGTTGGAAGAGAAAGAAGAGGCTTGTCATTTGCACATTGTTGTCAAATTTTCATTTTCAGTTTTCCAGATACTTTCAGGCAACAATGACCCCAGCTTCTTTCAAGCCATCCCAATAGTAGTTGAAACAGGACAAGGATTTGCATGCAAAAAACTAATAGATTAAAATACCCCCCCCCCCATTTTTTCCAGCTACTCTTTCAGGCAAGAGTGACGGTACCATCTGGAAGGTATTCCTACATGAGAGGGAATAGGCTGGTCACCTGAATACAGAGAAAGTTAAGATGAACATGCTTCAATCATACTTCTTCCCTACAGTGCCCAAGTTTAGCCAAACTAAAATCAGAATGATCACAACCTATTCAACCTATTCTAAAAGCATCATAACTCATATAACGTCCATAAATTACAATAAAAATCCCAACCACTGGATAGCAGTTTTCTGAATCATTTTGCTATCATTCAGGTAGTATTCATTCAGACTTTTGCTAACTGGACATGGTAGCCTAAAACCTGTGTTCAGCAGTAGTATATCTAAGGTTATCAAACGCTGGACGCAAGGAATATAGAAAGGCTGTTGTCCTAGTTCAGTGTTTTTCAAACTTGGCAACTTAAAGATGTGTAGGCTTCAACTCCCAGAATTCCCCAGTTAGGGGCATTCTGCGAGTTGAAGTCCATACATCTTAAAGTTGCCAAGTTTGAAAAACACTGCTCTACTTAGTAAGCTTTCAGAAATTTCAGACTGTACCCTCTGACACATAGAATAATTTATTACCTAGTCATTAGATAGTCCACTCTTATGCCCTTTTGATGGTTCTTCTCCTGTACCCTTAAATTTGGGCCACTTTTAGTTCCCAGCTTCTAAGTGCAAAACGTGATTTGCCCTTAAGTGTTGGCTTTTGCTCTGTTTATTTTCAAGATTTTCTGTTCTGATCCCACAGGTCTCGATCTATAACTAGTTCATTATCTGTTTGTCAGAAGAGATTATTTTTGGTGAGGCATGGAACAAGCAATTGACTTTTTGCATTTCTGTGCTCTCTGATGAAAGGCAACAATTTTATGGTGGTAGAGCTAAAAAAATGTAATTTAACAACATGTACAGGCATGTAATTGTAGTAATTAATTCATCTATATAACCCAGAGTAATTCCAAATGATATTTGAATTGAAAAGAAATGTCTTGCTAGTGTTAATTGTTGGAGTCAGAATGAACAAATTTCAGAAGAATAATAAATAACATCAAGGAGCATCTGGGGTGAAAAGAGCCCTATCAGCCATTCTCAAAACAAAAGAAGAAAAAGATTAAAGCTTTCACAAATCCTTGGAAGTTATGCTTGCAAATGCATTTGCTGGCATGCAAATTACACAACAGTCTCAAAATATTGGACTTAATTACTGAAACATCTGAACCGGATACCTTTTTGATATTATAGGTGGCTACTGTGGGTGTTCAAATGCTATCCATTTTGTATATGAATCTACTGTAAGTATTATTGTAGACAGTAAATCTGAATCTGAATGCTTTTCATTGCTGGATCTGTTAGTACTTCCACTTATATATATAAAAAGCCTGACCTGGCTTCATAAAATTGAAATTACAAAGAGTTTGCCAGTAAGAATACATTATTTGCTAAAAGCAGTTGGACTTTAATATAAAGACAACAGGACACATTAAACAGGTCTCAGCAAATAGCATCACTTGGCCAGCCTTATGTAGGCTTGGAAGCTAAGCTGAGTCAAGTTTGGTTAATAGTTAGGAACCATCTGGGAATCCCAGACCTGTAGAATGGGAAGTCAGAAAACATTCCAGAAGAAGGCAATGGCAAACTATTGCCATAAGGTTGCCAAGAATTCTGCTTGGACAGGGAGTCAAATATGACTTCCATGTCCCTTGACCTGTGTATGTTAAATAGAAGGTTAACAGAAGGTTCCATTGATTTACAAATTAGAATCAATTTATTTATCTGGATTATTGTTTTTACTCTCAGACAGCCTGGAGAGCAGTTATGGCAGCTCCCCAGCTTTTTTCCTGATCCCCATCCAGCCAACTTCCTCTCTTGGAAGAGAGAACTATGTGGGCTCTGGAACTCTTAAACTCCTTCAGTGTGTCGAGGATACTCTCCAGCCCCCAATGATGAAGAAATCCAGTTCAATGGTAGCTTTGTATGGAATAAAGAGAAGAATCAAGTTGTCCTTTGGGGGAAAATATTTTGGGATGATTCTGTCTCTTCTTGCTTTCTCAGATGATGGAATAATGCAGAATTTACAGGTGGATTATCTGGAGAATAGGCAATAATCCAAATGTCTTGGGTCAAGACAACTTAAACTCTAAAGTCACCAGAACTGCCCAAACTAGGAGAGACACATCTGACCATTGTGTTTGAGTCCATAGTAGTCTCCAGTTCTTTCCAAAGGAATTGCTCATGCATTTATTACAAATAATCCCAGATGTTATTAAAAACGTAAAAAGCTTCCTTATATTGAATTGGGCTGCTAGACATCTAAATGCTCATTAGCCATAACCAGGATAGGAAATATTGCTACAGTAAGATTCCCAGATAGTGTAGCCAGCATTGCCAAAGGTAAGGATGGAATTGTGATTCAGCAACTACAGGAAAACTCAGAGGCTTTCTGAGATTTAAGATAGGAATTTGTTTTAAAAAAAATATGTCTACAAATATTGGGGATTAAACCTGGAAGCTTTAATAATTGTAGACTCAACCAATTTGCATCCCAAGCAAAATTGATGAGATGTAGCATAATATCCAAGTTGTTGTTTCTACATATATCTATTTTGTCCATAAGAGAACTGCATTTAGTGGAAAAATTCCTGCTGACATCTCAGAGATATTCATAGCAGCAGTTTCAGCATGCCTGGCAGTTCAGGGTTACAGAGAAGTTAGCAATGCAGCTGATTAAACTCTGAGCAGAAGGAATTTGGCATTTGGTAGAGTAAGGCCCTTAGGTGAGCTTTAAATTGGACTGGCAGAGACTGTTGCCTTTAGTAAATAAAAAATCAATATGGGAAGAAGGAGCTTTATTTGCTATATCCTAGGAGTGATGCTGCAGGATGCTAAATATAAGGGAGAAAAAGTCGTCTTTTTTTTTTTTTACTTTACCAGAGTCTTATTTATTTGTCAAGTGTCTTTATAGTTCATATTGAGCTAAGATTACTGCGCAAATACAAAATTGCACCGAATGTTAACTTCACTGATTGCTAGATGTTAAGGGTAGGTACTGAAAGCAGATTAGACCAGAACATAAGCTGAAGCAAAGTCATGAGCACAGCTTTTTATTTACCCATGCAGAACAAACAGGAACCTACTGCTTTTCTAATTCTGGGCCTTTACAGACCTGCTTCCTGCTTTGTTTCTTGGACCTCCAATGTTCTTTAAAGCAGCCCTGGCCCTTCTGCAGCCCTGAAATTGCTCATTTGCAGCCCTTTGAGACCCTTCTGATTAAAATGGCTCAAAACTGACAGCACAGTTTTCAACAATTTTGCCATTTTGGTGGGCCACACATGAAAGCCCTAAACAGGATTATCACAGTTATAGGTGTAAGAAACCATGATGATGTCACATGCATCATGATGTTCTTGTGTGTGGAGATTCAAATTATGTAATTTGCAAATTACATCATTTTATTTCCACTATTAGATATTTACCTTCTGCATTCATACAACTATTAGCCTGTTGAGGTCATCATGTGGGTAAAATAAGTAATCCTTTATTGAAGCTGTTGTTCATATATTCTCCATCTCTCTCTCTCTCTCTCTCTCTCTCTCTCTCTCTCTCTCTCTCTCTCCTCCCTCCCTCCCTCCCTCCCTCCCTCCGAAAAGCCTTATATATATTTGTTGCATTGCTCGCTCACTCGCTCTTTCTCTCTCTCTCTATACACACACACACAAACATATATATATATATATTCTCTTTTTGTTACTGTTTTATTTTTACTCTTTGTCCTCTTTTTGTAAATAAAGCAAAACATAAAAAAATAAAAAAAAATATGTATGTTATTTATTTATTTAGCGTATGGTATACATTGCCAGGGAGTCTACAATGTTACACAGTAGATGTTCTGGCACCAGATAGTTGCTAGTCTTTCTTGCACTGATGCACCACAAGAGGGCGAGCTAGCTTTGCTTCAGCTGGCCAGCAGTGTTCCTTTTTTAGGGAAGTCGGCTCATCCGGGCTTTTTTCTCCACCGATCCTCTGTCAGCACCGGTTCCTGCTCCCTGCACAGATCGCCGCCAGCAATTCCCCCCACCGAAATGGGGGTACCTATTTATCTACTCGCAGATGACATGCTTTTGAACTGCTAGGTGGGCAGAAGCTAGGGATGAAATGACGGGAACTCACTTCCGTCACACGGAGCTGGGCTCGAACCGTTGGAGTGTCGACCATTTCTGGCTGGCAAACTCCAGCGTCATTAAGCCACTGTGCCACTGCATCCCCTTTTAAATTATGTATGTGACTTCACTTGTCCCCCTTGCATCCTCTAAAGACATGTTTGACTATAGTTTAGAAAGCAAAGAAAACTCTAAACCAGGAATTCTGGGAATTGATGTCCATGCATCTTAAAGTTGCCAGGATTGGGGAACACTGTTTTAGAGTTGTGGTTCCCCAATACACAATGTTCAAGGAGTTTATAATTTGTAATATCCAAACTATCCAAAATTCCGGTAATTCAAAAAAAGACAAAAGCTCCACAGATATTATGAATATAGTTAAATAAGTTAAGAACAGTTAAGCAAGTTAAGAAAAATGCTCAGTTGTTGCATCTAGTTCCTATTTATCTACAATGGGTTTCTTTCAGCTATATACAGTTAAACCTTACTATTTAGAAGGCATTTTTGTTACTGTGGTCACCCTAATAATATATTCATTTATTTGCATCATTTGTATACTGTATTCCTATGTTTAAAAAAAAAGCAGTGAAAAAAAATTAGGAAAGGAAACGTATCCATTACAGCAGTACTATAAAACTCACTGAAAATTGAGAGTTAATGTGACACTCAAGAGATTTGAAAATAAGAAAGGGAAGAATTCTATGATTAGATCAGAAAAGTTAGGGGACTAGTTATCTACTTCATTACAGATCAAGGTATCTTCTATGCCAGTTGTAAACTATTATCATATTATTGCTAAGGAAACTACATTGGCAGCTTCACAAAGTCACTAGGAGACAAGATCGGTGGAGGTCTTACTTTTGAAGAACACCCAATTACTTAAGCTAGGCTTCCTAAACTGAGGAATATGAACCCCTCGGTGTTTGCAAGCAAATTTGATAACTCCTGATTTAAGAGCTTCCTTTTTTTCTTGCTTTCTAGTTAACATCCACAACTAATAGATAACATAAATTAAGTGTTGTTAATTCAGGATTGAGTTGTTTACCCAAGATTGTTCATTGGACAAACATGCACTTGCAATAGCCTTTTGCCTTTGAAACCAAACCCTGATGTTCAAGGTAATTATTTTTTTAAAAAAACAACCAGAATGGCAAAAGGCAATCTAATATTTTGAATAGGTATTTATTTTTATTTTGTTTAAAAATTTTATATATGCATTTCATTCAATCTAGCCAATCCCTGGTTTCAACCTGTACGCAGAACACATCATGCGACATGCTGGGCTTGAGGAATCCAAGGCTGGAGTTAAAATCGGTGGAAGAAACATTAACAATCTCAGATATGCAGATGATACCACTTTGATGGCTGAAAGCGAGGAGGATTTGAGGAGCCTTATGACGAAGGTGAAAGAAGAAAGTGCAAAAGCTGGGTTGCAGTTAAACCTCAAAAAAACCAAGATTATGGCAACGAGCTTGATTGATGACTGGCAAATAGAGGGAGAAAAAGTGGAGGCAGTGACAGACTTTGTATTTCTAGGCGCAAAGATTACTGCAGATGCTGACTGCAGCCAGGAAATCAGAAGACGTCTACTTCTTGGGAGGAGAGCAATGGCAAATCTTGATAAAATAGTTAAGAGCAGAGACATCACACTGACAACAAAGGTCCGCATAGTTAAAGCAATGGTATTTCCTGTAGTAACCTATGGCTGCGAGAGCTGGACCATAAGGAAGGCTGAGCGAAGGAAGATAGATGCTTTTGAACTGTGGTGTTGGAGGAAAATTCTGAGAGTGCCTTGGACTGCAAGAAGATCAAACCAGTCCATACTCCAGGAAATAAAGCCAGACTGCTCACTTGAGGGAATGATATTAAAGACAAAACTGAAATACTTTGGCCACATAATGAGAAGACAGGATACCTTGGAGAAGAAGCTGATGCTAGGAAAAGTGGAAGGCAAAAGGAAGAGGGGCCGACCAAGGGCAAGATGGATGGATGGTATTCTGGAGGCGACGGACTCAACCATTGGGGAGCTGGGGATGGTGACGGCCGACAGAAAGCTCTGGCGTGGGCTGGTCCATGAAGTCACGAAGAGTCGGAAACGACTGAACGAATAAACAACAAAGCCAATCCCTACATAAATTATGTGGACCTGAATACTACATTCATGAGTCAAGGGAAGAAGCCATATATACTCAACTGAAATTAATATCAGTTTGTTTGATTGAACTGAGCATAAACACAGGCTGGATTTATTGCTGCATCTTTAATTTCTTTTGGTTGGTACTTGAATAAATTATCTATTTAACTTCAAATGCCCTGATATTAAAAATACTCATGTCCCTATTGGGAGCCCATAGGAAACAGCTTCAATCTCTGGAGGTGTCATATATGAATCCTTATTGCATTTGCATTCCCTTTTTCAAACATAAAAGAATATCTGCAGACTGGTGAAGACAGGTATTGCGATCCAATATATCTAAAGGGTATGAATTTGGAGAAAGCTTCCCTAAATAATCTGTTTTATTACATCTTCTCTCCCCATTCCTATCTTCACACCTAGAATGTGTCTCTTCAAGGTAATTAATACAAATGTCCAAATGTAACTAATAAGCATAAGTAAACAAAATATAAATAGCAGCTATAATGATAGTAATGAGAGGAAAGTTGAGGAAATAGAGTTTAATCCTTCCTCCCTGGTGTGATCCTCAGGAAAATCAGCACATTGAAGATGTCATGGTGAGACAGAGTCTAAAGTTAGTTCCAGTTTTGACATAATTAAATGTTCAAGGTATATTTGGGAAATCTTGCTTTGGGAAAACTTTTGAAGGATTTCAAAAAGTGCAGAAGAACTTTGATGATATTTGTGGAAGTTCTCAGATTGTCACAAAGGCTAAAAGAGAATTAATACATGTTCAGTTGACAGGCATGGGTCACCATCAGTTGAGTGAGCCAATTTAGCATCTATCTACAACAGTAATTCTGCAACAATGTCTTACAATTTAGAAAAATGGGTAAGAAAGTGACAGCAAGTACATGTATTGTGTCTGTGATCCTATGTAAAAAAGTAAGTGAAGTGAAGAAGTGTGGCACTCTTAGAGAGATGGCCCGTTACTTCCCAAAACCTGTAATATTTAATTTTTGTTTCAACTCCTCCAAACAATTTTAACTTTTTGTATGTGTGCGATATGTACTATTGCCACAAGATGTCTCCATTTCTTCAGTCATTTCCTTTTGTCTCCTGCTGTTTGGATCCAATGGTGTGGTTTAGGTGATTTAAAATTGAATGTAAAAACAAAAACTGTGGGTGAAACAACATCTTAACAGTTTTTTTAGTGGTTCATTTCTAAAACATACGTTTCTTCTCCATAACTTTCCTGGCAACTGTCTGTTGTTCTATAGCCCGCAATAGCTTCTCCATTTGCGTTCTGATTGCTGCACAGATAGTAACTGTATATTTGCTATAAGGATCTATGAAATATTCTCTGTAATGTAATTAATGTCAAGCAATACAATAATAAATTGGTATGTCAAGCAATACAATAATAAATTGGTATGTCAAGCAATAAAATAATAAATTGGTATGTCAAGCAATACAATAATAAATTGGTATGGGGATACCAAGTCATCTTGTCTGCCTCCTGAGGACTCTGTATAACGACCAAGTAGCAATGGTAAGAACAGACCATGGAACAATGGACTGGTTTAAATTGGGAAAGGAGTACGGCAGGGTTGTACCGTATGCTCTCACCCTACCTATTCAACTTGTACGCAGAACACAACATGCGACGTGCTGGGCTTGAGGAATCCAAGGCTGGAGTTAAAATCGCTGGAAGAAACATTAACAAAGTGGAAGGCAAAAAGAAGAGGGGCCGACCAAGGGCAAGATGGATGGATGATCTTCTGGAGGTGACGGACTCGACCTTGGGGGAGCTGGGGGTGGCGACGGCTGACAGGAAGCTCTGGCATGGGCTGGTCCATGAAGTCACGAAGAATCAGAAGCGACTGAACAAATAAACAACAAAATACAAATCTAAGAACCACCATGCCCACTTGCTACCCCCAACAGATATTTTGTGTTTAGAAACTAAAAAGAATACCATTCTCTGGTGGCATCGGCACCAACCATTACCTGTGCAGGCTTAAGATAATGACCTTCTCAGTAGTAGCTGTACCACTTTGGTAAAGGTTGACTTATGGTATTGTCAGGGAGACACAGGAGAGTGGAGAAGAGGGCCGGGCCATGGGAGATAAGCGGGCAGCAGCTCGGAGTGCCTGGCCTATTTTCCCAAATGTCAGAAGAAGGCTCCGCCCTAGGTTGGACTGACATACTTGGGAATCTGTAGGCATCGTTAGTTTAGCAGGATTTCTGTATGTAGGTATGCAATAAACACTAGAGACTAGATTCCCTGCCTCGGCGTGTTATTTCTGCACCTACACATGACAGGTATGATGAAGACAAATAGCGGGCTACTATAGGTAAACCATGAATTAAACAAAACCCTGATTTGTTAAGATCCTGTCCTTCAACTGATCCCCAAAACATCCACGGTAATATTAATGTTAGAGTAGAAGAGATTCAAAGTAAAATAAGAAAACATCCCAATAAAAACAGTGATAGAAAAGAAGTCTGTGGCATTTTAAACACCATTAAAAGTAATGCAAGAAAGTATTTGAAAGCCTAGGGAAATAAAAGATTATTTGCTTAAGGAATCAAATCAGTGCAAAAACCTAGATATATATCTCTGAAGATAGGAGTCTACAGGCAGGTTGCCACCACAAAGTAGGTTCCTTCTGCTTTACACTCTGCCATTCTAAATATGTGGAGCATTAACAGTTCATTTCCAATCCTTGGAAGGGCAGGAGTGTACAACATCAAGAGCTCTAGATAGTTTCTGACCCTCTCCAAAGTTTGCAATGAATTACTATTTTTAATATAACAGATGAGGAAAATGACTACTTTAGAAACACTTATGTTAATTGCTTTTACATCAATTTGATTTG
Organism: Charina bottae; assembly: GCA_023362775.1. NCBI lineage: Eukaryota > Metazoa > Chordata > Lepidosauria > Squamata > Charinaidae > Charina > Charina bottae. Next base: position 20,606,572 of record JALMGJ010000019.1, on the reverse strand, counting down.
AATCTAATATACCTTTCATCATAAGTCCCCCACCAAAAAAGGAAGGGGTTATAGAGCATGGTGGTGTGGTGGCTTAGTGGGTAAGACCCCAGGCTTGTCAAAGATCCCAAGTTCGGAGGTTCGAATCCCTAGTCCCGCGTGATGGAGTGAGCTCCCACACTAGCCCCAGCTCTTGCCAACCTAGCAATTCGAAAGCATGCAAATGCAAGTAGGTGAATAGGTACCACTTGGGTGGGATGGTAACAGCGTTCCACGTGCATCATGCCGGCCACATGACCACAGAAGCGTCTTCGGACAATGCTGGCTCTTCGGCTAACAAACGGAGATGAGCACCGGCCCCTAGAGTCGGACACGACTGCACAAATGTGCGGGGGGAACCTTTACCTTTATAGACCCCTGCTTTAGAATATAGTAACCTTTTGACTTGGTCTCTGCATGAAGCAGAAGAAATAAATAACATGTAGAAGTGGAAAGAATCATACTAGTAGGGATGAGGAAAGTTATCTGGAGGGGACCAGGTTGGGAAAAGAGAATAAGGTTTCATTGATTTTTTTTTTACTAACAAAACAGTGTTACTGACAATATTGTTGTTGAAAAATATGATGCAAAGAGAATACTCATAGCAAAAACAACAATCAACAAAGGTCGTTTAATTCATATGATTTGGTCTAGCCTTGTGTTCATTTCAAATTACTACATATATCAATACAATTTTGGGAAGAAATATTATAGTTAAGGATCTCAATGTGATGTTAAATTATATTCCTAAAACATGGAATCTGTCATCTCATCAAGAGCTTTGAATTTTTTAACATGTAGAATGAAACAATTAAGTGGACATTAAGCACCTGTGCATTAATTCAGCCTTCCAGATACTTTCTGGCCCCTATGACAAGGGTAGAATTCATCTCTGAACACATGTCACAGGATAATAATCCTATTAATCTGCAACTTCAGAGAGTTTGCTCCCAAAGTGGGTTGACGTCACTGGATTTATATCCATGAAAGCAGTGCATTACTTCGCACAACTTGGAACTCATATTGCTCTTCTTCATAATGATTATGGACTTCTTCAGCAGAACAGAACCCTGAGTACTGTATATTTAATTCCATGAACAATTCACCTATAATTTCTGGGCTCACAGTAGCTTCACTTTGGACCTTTTCTAACAAAATCCACAATGGATAATGCTATCAATGTCTGCTAGTCATGGTAACTCTCTAATAGTTCTGGAATCAGAACAGAATGCTTCTATATGCCAGCTGTTGGAGATCAACAAAAGGATCTGATTGGGCACTTTAGGAAATTGATCTGATGGGACAAGACTTCTTTATCAGAGCTTGCTTCAGAGTGTGTACTAGTCAGAACTGTCAATTGTAGATTGAGTGTGGTCAAGTACTGCCAATGGAGCAATACACCTATATCTAATGAAACCCCCACCCCTACCCCTTGAAATATCATTTTTAATAGCAATAGCAGATTTTGCTAATCCCCCTTACAAACATCAGCACCATATGTAATAGACCTTTACAGCTATTCAAGATCCAGCAGTGATATATTAACATGTTTTTTCTCCTGCAAATCTCTTGTTCTCCCTCATCTCTTAAACAATTAGCATTTTACAGATCCAAAGAAATAATTTCACGCTTTTGTCAGATCATTTTAAGATTTCTTATATTCAACTATAAATCTGAAAAACTGCTGAAAGCAAGATGTGGTGTATGCTTGCTCATACCATCTGGCAGAAAGGATTCCTATAGGGAATTGAAGAAATGTAAAGTCTTATGTGAAAATCAATTTGGCATATACAACCACAAATAAAGAGGCAAAATTAAAATAGCAGATGAATGGACAAATTCCAGATGTCTGCTCGTAGCATAACTATGCTTTAACATCTGTTGCTATACAAATCTAACAAACCTTGATAGCAAGCCAAACACACACATTACAAACTTCTTTCTGAAATACAGCATTTTCCGTAGTTTTATGCCTTTGTTGCGAGTATGGGTTTATGTACACGCACAAATCTATATACACACTCACATACGTTTCCTTTCATATCTACTTCAAGCATATGGTTAATTTAATCATCAATTGCACAACTAAAAGTCATATGCAGCATCCATAATCCTATCTACTCAGCAATAAATCCAGCTCATTCAATGGAAAGGACTCCTAAATATGAGTATAGAGATTGCATCCATGGATACAAATGGAAAAAAGATACATCAATCTGGAAAGCTATTTTTAAAAATAGTAATACTAAATCAACTTGTAAATATTCATTTTCTCTCCTGCCTTTATTGTTTTTATAAATAACTCAAGGCGGCGAACATACCAAAGATGCCTTCCTCCTCCTATTTTCCCCACAACAACAACCCTGTGAGGTGAGTTGGGCTGAGAGAGAGGGACTGGCCCAAGGTCACCCAGCCAGCCTTCATGCCTAAGGCGGGACTTGAACTCTCAGTCTCCAGGTTTGCTATTGGCTCCTTCCTAGGGCTGAGAGACAGGGACTGGCCCAAGGTTACCCAGCTGGCTTTCATGCCTAAGGCGGGACTAGAACTCACAGACTCCTGGTTTCTAGCCCAGCACCTTAACCATATTAAATATGTCTGTAGCTTGAATCATGTCAACTGGATTTCTATTTTCTCAGTGGAAATGTTTCACTCCTTATCCAAGAAGCTTCTTCAGTCTGAGCAAAGTTTGTAAGGGAATCCTTAAATATGTTTCTAGGGTGGCTGTGTGACCTTGCACCTGTGGCTAGGTCATGGTTATTTTGAGATGTTTATTTCTAAGTCCCTTTATCATCCAAAGGAGGATCGTTAAGATTACCTTGCTGTTGTTGAGATTGCGAAATGGTCTTAATCTTCCTAGGCACAGAAGACAAAGCAGGAAGGAAAATAGGGAAAAGATTGTGCCTGAGGCCCCCACCTCTATTCAAAGAAGGATTTTCCAAGTTGGCATAAATGGATTCCTTGACCCCTCTTTCAAACCACTTATCTTCCCTGTCTAAAATGTGAACATTAATGTCCTCAAATGAGTGTCCTTTTTCCTTTAGATGAAGGTAAACTGCTGACTCTGGTCCTGTGGTATTGCTCCTCCTGTGTTGGGCCATCCTCCTGTACAAAGGTTGTTTGGTTTCTCCAATGTAGAGCTCAGAGCACTCCTCACTGCACTGGATTGCATACACTACATTGGTTTTCTTGTGTTTTGGAGTTTGATCTTTGGGGTGTACAAGCCTCTGTCTCAGTGTGTTGGTGGGTTTGAAATATACAGGTATGTGGTGTTTGCCAAATATCCTTTTTATCTTTTCAGACACGCCAGACATGTAAGGAATGACCAGGTTCTTTCGTTTACTCTGAGTCTCACCCCTGTCTGCCACTGTTTTACGTCTGGCCCCATCCCTCTGTCCATGTTGGAGAAAAAAAAGTCTGCTTCTTTCAATTCTGACTCTCTCTGAATCCACAAGGTCTCTGAGCCAGTATCCAATAAACTATGGATAGTGGGTCATATATTGCATGGACCAGGCTACTATGGCTTATTCAACAAATCATGTTTATAAAACATGACATGATTTGATATGCAAATAAGACCAGAATTTTATAACCATGATTCATTGGTTTTGTTGCTGGCAAAGAAAAAATAATTATTTCTAATGAATGTCACTTTTACATGTTTTTTGTATAAATTCTTCCCTTCCGATGTCTCTTTTAATTTGCAATTAAAAGAATCCAAATGAAAATTTGCATGTAATTATTTTTAAAATATGGATTTTAAATGATTTTTTTCAAAATATACATGGAAAGATTCACTTTTATTTATGTAAGATGAAACATTCCCTGAAATATTCAGAATTCAATGCAGTGGAAAATCCAATAAAAAGCTATGTCCCACAAGGCATATTTATTTCTAACATACAGAGATCACAAGTATCAAATACCTGTTTATTGCACTTATGATAAATAGTGGTAAAAAAGACCAATCACGCCTGAAAGTAAATTTATTACTATCAGAAGATCAGAACTGTAGATCCAATTCTTCTATATGTTCAAAAATATAATTGGTTTTGCCTATGTTTGCGTAATGTCATAGACCTGAAACTGATATAAACAACTCACAGATGTACTGTAGTATTTTCCCTCCTTAATGGAAGGTTGGTTATGTACAGAATCATAAAAATTATAGGTTTGTAAGGAACTCAAATTAATCCAAAAGATCTAAGAAATAGAAGCCCAATACTACACCTACACACCCAATGACTAATTTGATTATTATTTCACCCAAACCAAAAATAAGAAGTGGAGATTTTTGCCTAATAAAGGAAGAAATTTGTGGAGATGACCACAAATAACAGTAATTTAGGTAAAATGAGTCAGAAAAGCCTGGACATTTGGCCAATGAATCATTTAACTGCTCATATTATTACAGCAAAATGTTTTGTGAAAGGAAATGGCTTATCCCCAAATCACTCTGGCTTGAAATGCCAATACAAAATCTGTACCCAAATCAGCATCTTAAAAAGTCTACCCATTAGAATGACATTGGTCCATGCCATAAAAACTAATATATATTGTTTTATCATTGTTTTAGTGATGCTGATTACTGGGTTAATGCTGTTATTTGGTCTACAGCATACAGCACGAAAATATCCATGTTTTACTATATGAATATATTTGCATTACCAAGTAAGTTACTATGTATCGCCTTAATAACATTCAAAATTGTAAAGTAATAGGTAGGTGTACTACTTTCTCCTACAAATATATATATATATATATATATATATATATATATATATATATATATATATATATATATTATTCCACATTTATATTAAGAAATAGGGGGGGGTTCTGCAAAGTGCACATATTTTTAGCTAGCAAGTCCCTTGGAAAAGACATCAGCTCTTTTTCCTCCTTTTGATATTATAAATTATCATCCACATTGGTGACCCCCTAAAACTTACCAATACATTTATTTATATCCAAGCAAAATAAAGCATAAAATCTCTTTAAAAAAAAGTTTTCCTCTTTTTTTAAAATTAATTTTTATTAGAAATTTAAAATACATACTGTAGTTAAAAGTTAGAAATAGAAAAAGAAATAGAAATAAAATGAAAAGAAAGAAAGAAAAGTAAAAGTGTAGTAAAGTAAAAGAAAGAAAAAAGTTTTCCTCTTGAACTGATAAGGGAAAATGATTGTGCAGAGATTATGCACATAGATAATAAAATTCAAAAGGCACATATAGACATACATACATAGATTCTCTTCTTTTCTTTGAAACAATGCCAATTTATATTTTATATTTAACTATCAAGAAAGTGGCTTTGAATGTCACCATATGATAGGTATCTTGTTGGGAAAAAAACCATTTAAGTCTGATGCTTTATTATCCTCATAATCTTAGGATATAATATGGTATAAAATTAGGTTTTTCCCTTTTTCTTTAAGGAAAACAGCAGTTATTTCTTCATGTAGAAAACAAAATATCAGTTTGATAGCCCAGGAACAGCAGAAGGGAAAGAGAAGTATACTGTATATACATGTTTGCCAGAGTAGATATGTAGTTCTCCATTTGTAACAGTATAGACAAGAAATACTGTAGGTCAGACACTTTTGTAGTCCTATTTTTGAATAAGCCTTTTTTTTCCTCAATGACACAGGAGATACTATGACTGTAAAAAAAAAAAAAAAAAATAAAAGTGAATTTATTTATTTATTTATTTATTTATTTAATTTCCTATCCTTTTATTATTTTTATAAATAACTCAAGCCGGCGAACATACCAGATACTCCTTCCTCCTCCTATTTTCCCCACAACAGCAACCCTGTGAGGTGAGTTTGGCTGAGAGAGAGTGACTGGCCCAAGGTCACCCAGCCAGCTTTCATGCCTAAGGCGGGACTAGAACTCTCAGTCTCCTGGTTTGCCATTGGCTCCTTCCTAGGGCTGAGAGACAGGGACTGGCCCAAGGTCACCCAGCCGGCTTTCATGCCTAAGACGGGACTAGAACTCTCAGTCTCCTTGTTTCTAGTCCGTTGCCTTAGCCACTAGACCAACCTGGCTCTCATGAGATATGAGATATGAGATATGAGATATGAGATATGAGATATGAGATATGAGATATGAGATATGAGATATGAGATATGAGATATATATATATATCTATATATATATATATAGATATATATAGATATATATAGATATGAAGATATGAAGATATGCCAGAGGTCTTCCTCCAGTCTTAAATGTGAAGCACTAAAGAAACTTGTGCAGTCTAGTCATTAGACATGCCATTTCAGGAAAGTAGGAAATAGCATATCTCTCCACCTTTGATTATTCCTCTGAAGAATCTATAACTCTCTGACCACGTGACATAGAACTGTGCACTACATTTACATGTCAACTCTTACCTTTTATTCATTCAGGTCTGAATGGAACAGTTGACATGTTCGCATGAATGCAAGTACAGTTCTCCATATACTCCTAGACTGCTTTACGAAGTCCCTGGACTGCACAGACAGCTGAGGCAGATTGCTATCAATGAAACTGCAATTTCAAGTTAGATATCTTCCCTCAACATAAGGAAGTCAGGGAGCCCAAGGGGCTGGTTGGATGGGAAATGAGACAGAGAAGATATGTCTCTCTGTGTGGCCACATCTTCTACCCAGTTTCAAGTCATCATCTGCCCAGGCAAATAAACCCATGGAACTAAGATAGCTTCCTAATATTGGCTATATCTAAAGTTTAGAATGAAGCTGTCAGCTGAAAATCATATCAACATCCTATAGGTTTGAATAAAGTATATTCAGAGATTCATCTTTTCAGAAAAATAGGTTGCCATAAAAATTCACTTTAGAAAATAGGTCTCTGAAATATTTCAATAGTATGTATTGTCTAAGTGGGAATGTATATATGTAAAATTGGCACAGACTGATAATAAACTGATTCCTACATATAGCATTCATGTTTATCACTTAACAGATACTATATTCCAAAATAAGATTTATTCTTATAAGATTTTGGGTGTACATTTATTGAAACATAGTAAATGTACCATATATTGTGACATCCTTGGTGGGCACAGAGATTTCGCTTCTGTCTGTGCTCCTGCCCTCTGAAGATGCTGGCCATAGATGCTGGTGAAACGTTAGGAACCACAATTTCCAGAACACGGCCACACAGCCCAGGAGACCCACAACAGCCATCGTATATTGTGCTGTTTGATTGTTTCTCTGGTGCTAATCCTGGTGTTAATCTTTCCATATCTGGGTGATGATTACTGGCAAGGAGGTATTCTGGTCTTCTGTCTTTTCTATTGTCTCTTATGAATGGTATGTAAATGTTGTTTATCTCTATGTGTCTGTTGACGGCTGCTTTGTCTGAGTGCCAAGCTTCCAGGAATTCTCTAGCATTTTTGGATTTGGCTTGGTTTAAGATGCTCACAGTTTCCCAGTTGAAAGTATGGTTGAGTCTGTCCATCTGTTGTGAGATTAAGGAATTTTCATTGTGTCTTCTGACTGCTAGTTGGTGTTCGTGGATGTGCTCCGCAAGGCTCAGAGAGCACCAAGGACTCCCCAGTTCAACCCTGAGCTACAAATATTCTCTTCGATTGGTACCATATATTGCTAAATTATTACTATTATTATTTTATCCTTATCTATCTGACTGAGAGAGCCAGTCTGGTGTAGTGGTTAAAGCATCAGGCTAGAAAGCGGTAGATTATAAATTCTAGTCCTGCCTTAGGCTCAAAGCAAGCTGGGTGACCTTGGGTCAGTCACTTTCTCTCAGCCCTGGGAAGGAGGCAATGGCAAACCACTTCTGAAAAACCTTGCCAAGAAAACTGCAGGGACTTCTCCAGGCGGTCTCCAAGAGTTGGACACGTGTGTGTGTGTGTGTGTGTGTGTGTGTGTGTGTGTGTTTATATATATAAAAAATTCCCTTCTCACCCCTATGGGTGGTATGTGTCTTCCTCAACCTCAGGTCCTCTACCAGAGGCCTGGGAGTTTGAGGGTTCTTCGCAGTATCTTAGCTGTTCCTAGCACTGCACTCTTCTGGACAGAAAGCTCTGATGTTGTTGCTGGGATCTGTTGGAGCCACTCTTCCAGCTTGGGAGTCACAGCCTCAAGTGCCCCTACCACCACTGGGACCACTTTGGCCTTCACTTTCCACATCTTCTCTAGTTCCTCCTTCAGGCCCTGGTACTTCTCCAGCTTCTCATACTCCTTCTTCCTGATGTTGCTGTCACTTGGCACCACTACATCTATTACTACCGCTGTCTTCTGGTCCTTGTCTACTACCATGATGTCTGGTTGATTGGCTAGTACCTGCCTGTCCATTTTAATCTGGAAGTCCCACAGGATCTTAGCCCTGTCATTCTCCATGACCTTCTGTGGAATCTCCCATCTGGACTTCGGAGGGTCTAGCCCATATGCTGTGCAGATGTTCTTGTACACAATGCCAGCTACTTGGTTGTGCTGTTCAGTGTATGCTGTTCCTGCCTGCATCTTACATTCTGCCACTATGTGTTGGACTGTCTCTGAGGCCTCTCTGCACAGTCTGCACCTTGGGTCCTGTATAGTGTGGTAGACCCCTGCTTCTATGGATCTGGTGCTTAGTGCCTGTTCTTATGCTGCTATGATCAGTGCCTCAATGCTGTCTTTTAGTCCAGCCCTTTCCAGCCACTGGTAGGATTTCCCAAGGTCAGCCACCTCAGCTATCTGCCAATGATACATCCCATGCAGGGTCTTGTCTTGCCATGGCACTTCCTCTGCTTCCTTCTTTGATCTGCTGCTGCCTCGGGCATTCTCTCAACAGCTCATCTTTAGGTGCCATCTTACTGATGTACTCCTGGATGCTCTGGGTCTCATCCAGGACAGTGGCTTTGACACTCACCAAACCCTGCCCACCCTCTTTCTGCCTGGTGTACAGTCTCTGGGTGTTGGACTTAGGGTGGAAGCCTCCGTACATTGTGAGGAGCTTCCAGGTCTTCACATCAGCAGCTTCCATGTCCTCTTTTGGCCAGCTCACTATACCGGCAGGGTATCTAATGACTGGCAGGACATACATGTTGATGGCGGGGATCTTGTTCTTCCCATTGAGCTGGCTCTTCAGGATCTGTCTTATCCTTTGGTGGTACTTGGATGTTGCTGTCTTCCTTGCCTCCTCATTGTGGGTCCCATGTGTCTGTGGGATACCAACGTACTTGTAGCTGGTCTGTATGTCTGCTACGTGGCCTACTGAAAGTTCCACCCCATCAATCTTAACTACCTTCCCTCTCTTTACTACCATCCAGCCACACTTCTCTAGTCTGAATGACATCCCAATGCCCTCACTGTAGATCTGTGTCAGGTGGATCAGTGAGTCAATGTCTCATTCACTCTTAGCATATGCTTGATGTCATCCATGTAGAGGAGGTGGCTAATGGTAGTTCCACTCTTGAACTTGTATCCGTATCCAGTTCTTGTGATAATCTGGCTGAGGGGGTTCAAGCCCATGCAGAGCAGCAGCGGGGACAGTGCATCACCTCGGTATATGCCACACTTGATGGCCACTTGTGCGAGCTGTCTTGAGTTGACTTCCATTGTTGTCTTCCACAGTCCCATTGTGTACTTGAGGAAGGTCCTGAGTGTCCTGTTGACTTTGTATAGTGCCAGGCATTCACAGATCCATGTATGTGGCGTTGAGTCATAGGCTTTCCTGTAGTCAATCCAGGCTGTGCTCAGATTGGTCTGTCTAAACCTTGAGTCTCGGGCGACTGCTCTATCTATGAGCAACTGGTGATGATGCCTGATAGGACTTTCCTTGTTGTGGGGAGGCAGGTTATTGGCCGGTAGTTGGATGGTGTTGTTCCCTTGTTGGGGTCTTTCATGATCAGCACTATCCTACCTTGTGTTAGCCAGTCTGGGTGGGAGCCTGCTACATGGACGAGACAAGAGACAAGAGCATATATATACAGTATGTATGTATATATATTCCATCTATCTATCATCTATCTAACTATCCATATATCAACTCAAGGTGGCAAACATACCTAATACTCCTGCCTCATATTTTCCCCACAACAACAACCCTGTGAGGTGGGTTGGGCTGAGAGAGAGTGACTGGCTCAAAGTCACCCAGCTGGCTTTCATGCCTAAGGGAGGCCTAGAACTCACAGTCTCTTGATTTCTAATCTCATATCATCATTTGTCCCCTCTTGTGTATGCCTGTGGCTATCATTGCCAAATTTCCCCAATACACAATTATCCCTTAGAAAGAACTCAACATATTTCTAATTTTCTGCAACAAACTTCATACGCTTCAGTTAGTAACGCCATAGTTCATTTTTATTTTAAAACTTTTCATTTGAAAACCCAGTACATCCAAAGATGAGGCATTATCTTACCTCACAGGGTTGTTGTTGTGGGGAAAATAGGAGGAGGGAGGAGTATTAGGTATGTTTGCCACCTTGAGTTTGTTTGTTGATTTATTTATTTATTTATTTATCAAACTTCTATCACCGCCCATCTCCTCCACCGGAGGGACTCTGGGCAGTTTACGACAAAATAGAAACAAAAAACATAAAATATACATAGAATATAAAAACACAAATTATAAAACAAGATTAAAATCCAAGAGGCAAGAGTGGTAAAAAGATCTAACTTAATCCAATGTAGGAGAGGAGCTAAAAATTAATAAAATAATAAAATAATAATAATAAAATAATAAATAAAATAAAGTAAAATAAAATAATAAAGGAAGGATAAAAATTAAATAAATAAATAAATAAATAAACTGACCAATGCTAGGTACATTGCCCTAACTGCTGTTAAATGGGCAAGAAAAAACAGATTCGGTATCTTTTCAGAGCAATTAGGAATGGAATAGCATGTAATGTATTTACATAGGAAAAATGATCTCTAGCTGTAATGTTGTTACCTCTTAGAGCAATCTGGAAAGGAGAAGGGAGACAAAGGGACAGCTAGACAGTAATTTAATACAAGTGCAACTAATATCTCAGGGATAAAGCTATTTGCCACCATTTAGGAGAGCAATAAAAGAAAGTCTTGCATTAGAATTGCATAGCTGATTTTTAAGAATTAGATTATTGGAGCTAATCTGTTTTAATGATTTGGGGTACTGAGAGTAAAGCCCATTAACCTGCCTGAATAATTACGGAGAGGGTTTTTTTTCCCCCAGAATGATACAAAGATGTATATTGTAAAGGTAAAGTTAATGCATCTACTCCAGCTGTAACAGTCTTGTTCAATTTTCAGCAGCGGCCAGAGGGATAATCATATTGCTCAGGTGATACTAGTCTGGGATTGGCATTGCATAGGAACACATGAGGAATGCTTAGCACAGAGAAGGGGCATCTGCAAGGGACGACTAGAAGACCAAGATGGCAGGTGCGACTGCATAATTTAAGGCCTGCCCTTTTGTATGAGCGTGCAGCGTCAATGCATGTATAAAAGGGCAGGGCTTTGATCACGCAATGGTGCCCATCATCTTGGTTGTTTTGCTGATTCCCTACAGATGCCTCTGCCATGATGGGCGATGAGGAGGAATGTGCCCGGTTGAGGCAGCTCTTGGAGACAGCACTGGCCATGATTGTTGAAAGTGAACGGCATAGTTTCCTGCCATTTTGAGCTGGGGAAGAGATGAAGCCTGGAGGTACAGTGTAAGCCAGTGTTTCTTAACCTTGGCAACTCTAAGATGTGTGGACTTCAACTCCCAGAATTCCCAAGCCAGCCATGTCCACACATCTTAGAGTTGCCAAGTTTGAGAAACACTGGAATAAGCCAAGGATTCTCAAACATTCTGGTGTCCCCCTAAAATAATAAATTCATTTGTGTGACACCTCCCCATGAATAAAAGTAATGATTTCCTTGGGTTTAAGGCTGGGCAAGATATAAATGTACCACTTACTTTTAACAATTATATTTTTATACACACACACACACACACACACACACACACAACAATAGTATAGTTTGTATGTTATTTTCACAAATGCATGCATTTTTAATGGGAAAAGAGTATCATAACAGTAGGAGTGGGAGGATGCAAGCTTTACTCCCATTGACCCCAAGTGAGAGAGGGCATGATGGGGCTGAGAGGTTGGAACATGGAAAGTGATTACAGCAGATGAAAGGGACTGGGCATGTTGGTTTAGGGGCTGTTGAGGGACATCATCAAGCATAGCTGCAGAGAGATTGATATTGAGGTTATGTTTTTCGGAGCCTATTGGAGAAGATGTGGTTAACCTTAGAGTGTGTTCTGGAGTTAATGGGCTGCAGGGGGTTGAGAGGAAGGGAATAGAATTAAGGTGATGACAGATAATAGGAAGCATGAAATGAGGTATTACAGATAAAGGGAGGCTGGCAATTTGAGGGCCATCTCCTTTCTGGTTCAGCTGCTTAATCTCAGGAGCCAGAAGGCTAGGTCATTAAGCTCTGGCTGCTGCTACTTAATGCCAGGTCTACCTTAATTGTAGAAAGAGGGCAGACATGCCTTGTGTTACCAAAATCTAAGAAGCTGAAAAGGGAAGTTCTTCTGGGTACTGATATTTACACCAGCAGTGATCCCAGGTCAAGGGAGGAGGAATGGGAATTCAGGTTTGGGAAGTTCCACAGCCAGCCAGATGTGTGGCCTTATTTGAGAAGTTGGATGAGTGGGTGGAAGGTGGCCAGCCCAGCCTTTGCACAACTCCAGTTGTGCTCCACTTCCAACCGTTCCTGGAGCAAGAGGCTTTATTGACTGTCACTCATGCCCTTGATACCTCCTATCTTAGTTCTACGGAAGCTACAACTGATTCAAAATGCAGCAACTCATGTGCTGACAGACTCTGTCTATTTTATATAGCTGATACCTCTGTTGTGGGAGCTTCATTGCCAGTTGGCTTCTGGGTAGTTCAAGGTGCTGGTTATTACCTTTGAATCCCTATATGGTTGGAGCCTAGGTATCTATGAGACAACATTCTCCAATTTTATTTTCTATCCTGATTTATGCCATCTGTGAAAAACAGCAATTTATGTCATTTTAACTGATGACTTCAGACAACGCTGGCTCTTCGGCTAACAAACGGAGATGAGCACCGGCCCCTGGAGTCGGACACGACTGCACAAACGTGCGGGGGGAACCTTTACCTTTTTAACTGATGTGATTTTCATATTAAAACTGCAGTAACCTAAGCAGTCAGTACCTGTTTGGCAGCGTTTTATGTTTTCAATTTTAGATTCAATTTTACAGTTTCTATGGGTTTTTCATCCTTTCAGATGAACTGATAATTCTGTAGCCAAAGCATAATACTTTGATAAAGTTATTCAATTTAATACAATAATTGGTAACCTATAATCTCACAGTCACAACCAAAGTTAATCTCCAACAATATAAGCTTGTTCTTGCTGAAATCAGTAGGACACCGAAATATGTTCTTAATTTTAGTTTGATTGTGCTCACTGTTATTTAATCATTTCACCATTCCTTTAATATGACTCTATGTCCTAGAATAAAATATATTTCCTGGATCTTCAGTTTTATATTCAGCTATAAAATTTCATGCTGTTCTTCTCTTGCTAACTTGCATAAGAGGTATTTTTACCCAGGGTCCCTGTGCATTCTGATGTCAACACCACAAGCTTTAGAAATTAGATAGTATGGATGAAAAGCAGTACATTTTTCATTAGGAATGCCTAGAGCTGGAATTTCGCCCCTAGCACTTTTTGTTGCTTTGTGCAACAAAAAAAAAAGCAAGAGCAAAAAGCAAGAGCCATCCTATATATCAAAGAAATAGTGACAGTTCCTCATATAAACTGGTCTCTATCTCTCTTTTTGACATGGATGGACTGGAAGAGGGCTGGTAAATTAAACCTGAATTCAGATAAGATAGTGATAGAAGATTCCACAGCCCAGGAATTAGAACTTGTTTTGAAAGTTAGAACACTATCTCTGAAGGAATAGGTAGATAACTTGAGCGCTCTCCTTAATTCTATGGTGTGATAAGGAGGCCTATTCTCAATTTAAGCTGGTACACCAGCTACAACCAGCAGTGATCCCAGGTCAAGGGAGGAGGAATGGGAATTCAGGTTTGGGAAGTTCCACAGCCAGCCAGATGTGTGGCCTTATTTGAGCCTAGCCTGAAGGGTACATGTCTTAATAACATTACAAGTGGATTATTTCAATGCAGTCTTCACATGCTGTGATTTATGTATTTATACCTGACATCCTAAGACAAGTACATAATTATAGCATTTCTGTGATTATCACATATGTATCATCATTTGGCATCATTGCAATTTGCTGAAGATGTCACCAACTCTATGCAAAGCTATCCTTGAAAATGTTCTGTAAACTGCAACTGATGCAGATTACCGCTGCCTGATTGTTAATCAGGGTAGTTAGATGAGACACATAACCCCAGTCGTAAAAGCATGCATGGCTTCTTATGAGCTACTAGGCCCAATTTAAGGAGTTTACCCTAGCCAATAAAACCTGACATGGGCTTGACCCAAGTACTTAAAAGATAGTTTTCCCAATATCTTTCAACTCATGCACTAAAATCAGCCGGAAAGACCCTACTTATGGTCCCACAATTTAGCTTACAATGCAGTGACCCATGCTGTCTTCTCTCAGATCAGTGTTTAGAACATTTTTCTGAGCAGCTAAGCCTCTTTTTACAAACCAGCGAGAGACTTACATCACATAAGTATCCAAATTCTGAAGATCACTGACTTTAGCACGCGTCAATGCTGTCCCCACAGCAGTTTTGGAGGCCTGATATGAAAAAGTCCCCTATGAGATGAGACGGTGCCTCTGTGGGCAAGGGGCTGTTCAAACTGCAGCTCACTGTACCCTCTATAAGGACTCAAGGATATGCCTTATAACTCCTTACCTGGTAAAACACCTGGGAAATTCTGATCTTTTTTATGTACGGTTGTTATCAGAACAGTATGATTCAGTCTCCTTGAACATAGCTAAATTTTGTTATACTGCCTGTAAAATTAGGCAGACTTTGATTATCCACTGACAAATCCACCATTTTATCTTGTTTTGTTTTTATTTTGTTTTTTATTTTTAACAGGTTTTTATTTGCAATTCTGGTCTAGTGGTTAAGGTGCTGGGCTAGAAACCAGGAGTCTGTGAGTTCTAGTCCCGCCTTAGCCATGACAGCCGGCTGGGTGACCTTGGGCCAGTCTCTCTCTCTCAGCCCAACTCACCTCACAGGGTTGCTGTTGTGGGGAAAATAGGAGGAGGAAGGAGTATTAGGTATGTTTCGCCGCCTTGAGTTATTTATAAAAATAATAAAGGTGGGATAAAAATTAAATAAATAAATAAATAAATAAACAAACAAACAAATAAAAACATTCATTCATTCAGATCATTTTTCCCAACCTTAGCAACTTTAAGAAGTGTGGACTTCAAATCCCAGAATTCTCCAACCAGTGCTGGGTTTTGCAATTCTGGATACCACATGATGATAATACATGTGTGATAATTATAGAAGTGCTAAAGAATTCTGGGAGTTGAAGTCCACATATCTTAAAGCTGCTGAGGTTGAGAAACGGTCTCTTAGATAACAATGGAAGGTATAGCTTGTATCACTGAGGTAGGGAAACAATTATTTAAGGGCCAACCTGGAATTTTCAAAATGAACCCAGTTTAATTTTTTATTATTATTGTTTTATTAAGATGGCTGTATTTAAGATTGCTTTTCTTTCCTTGTTATACACCCCACTCTTGGAGGAAGACATAAATAAATTAAAATTATTATTATTATTATTATTATTATTATTATTATTATTTTGATCTACTGTTCTTTTACTGGGCATTTTGTATTACAACTTATACTTACACAGTGTGAAAGAAAGTTTGCATAGCTTCATTGGGGAAAGCCTTACCATTGCCCCTGATGTCTCTTGAGTCCTGGCACCTCTAAGTATATTTAGTATTAAAGTCTGCAGGGGGAAGTTGGAAATCTGTTTTGCTGAACCTATCTACAAGCCATCACTTGATTAGCAAGCCTACCAACCAGGTTTCCAGTTGTGGGAAAGGTTTTACATGAATTCCCTTTTTATTCTCAGTGGGAAGGATTGTTCCACTGATTTGGAAGAAATATTCCAGAGCTTGCAGGAATAGCACCTCTCTGCTATTTATTAAAGCAGCCACACCTTTTTTTTTCAGGGTTCTGGGTAGCCTGAAAAAATCTGTAGATGCCTTAATTAAATGAATCATTAAAACAGTGTGTGTGTCTTTAGTGCAACTTTTAAAGCAGTGGTGTTTTCATTTTGTGCTTAAGTGGAAGCTGAGAAAAAGAGATGACTGCTTTAATGAATAGGAGCAAAACGGGGTGCTTCCATATGGCCCAAAGTACTCCTGAATCATTTTCCAAAGCATGTACAGCGAGTGAGTGAAGATCTATAGCATATCTGAACACTAGAGATGTTGGAAAAGGGCACAGTTTTATAGTCACCAAATGATTTTCCTCTGCACGTAAATCTTTAATGCCTGTATAGGACCGAAATTTCATTCAGATTTAGTTGGGAATGGATCTGAGAAAAATAATATATAACTGGCTATAATTGTATTTCTACAATCTAGAAATTAGACTGTAGCAAAACCTAAAGCAATTAAGAATAAAGAATTCAAGTCTTGGGGCATCAATCCATATTATTAACTGGCTGAGTCGGATGGAATTATCAAAGATGCATTAGACGAAACAGTCTCTTTGGACATACAGTAGCTATAGGAATGTAGTATTTCTTAAATCTTACCATCTGTATAAGAGCTTTCTTCTCTTATGTTAAATATTCTGACCAATTTGTATATGTGTGTATGTGTAGAACTTGTGTACCTTAAATTCAAATGCTGGTGTCTAGAGATACAGTGTGGTTACCTTTTCTGTTAAGAGAAGGTCTTTGACAAGAAAGATTTCCTGGTGAATTCATTACCAGCCTTCAGTCCCACCCCTTGCAATTACTATATACGATAACAGGATTACTTCCCAAGAGTTTGCTGGGTTGTGAGGAAAATTATTGCATTCAGTCAGAAGCCAGCACTGCTAGAACCAAGGTAAGACACCATCTTTCTACTTCATACATATTTATAATAAACTGTTGAAATCTAAGCAATATTTGTTGAAAGATGCACAAGCTGTCATGAGCTTAATTGTAGTGAAATAGGAAGAATTGGGATGGACTGGAGCAGCTCGACTTTATAGATAAACATCCGATTGTGGACCCATGTGATGGTTTTCTAATTTAATGGAAAATAATTCATTATGAGAAACAAGTTGGGCATTCTTAAATACATAGGAGTAATTTTAACTAGTTTTATTTAAATAATATATATTCTTCTGCATCAGCAATTGTGATTTTGAAACAAAAGGTTTGAGGTAACAAAAGGTATGTTTTATTTTTATAAGAAAACACAATTATTACTAAGGCTATCTATTCTTCAAATCTGCCTATTACAAATATCAATGAAGTTTATGTAACTTGTATGTAATTTTCAACTTGATAACCCTTTCATAATTCTAGTTTGCAGTGTTTAAAAAATATTTTTCTGATTCTCACTTAAGTAATGCACTGAAAACCCAGCATCTTTCTAAGAAGTAAATGAGTTAAGTTTAATAAGCTAATGGCATAGCAGCATTTACAAAACTGAGACCCAGCTAATCAGCAAGGTGACAAATGGAATGATCTGTGATCTTCAGGGTAAAGAGTTAATTGAATGAGCAGACGGATTTTTTTTTTACATCTGCTGCTACATTCCTAATGGATACCTTCATTTCAATCTTCTTTAAAGTAATAGACACTCATTGTTAATTTAAAGTCTCTATGTTTTTCAGCCACTTGCTTTTAGCCAGGGCAAAGGTCTCAGGTGTTTATATTTTGGAGATTAAAATTGTCAATATGATATATAAAGCATCTATTTATAACTGTGATTGAAAATCATTATAGATCTTACTAAGGAACTGCAATAATATTCATGAAGTAGAAGCGTTAAGTAAAATGCAAGAGCTGTATTTTAGTCCCCTTTTTAAGTTTCAATATTTAACATATACAGTAAAGAAGATCACTTTAGAACCTTTGAATGATACACTAGGAACAGCAGATAGCTTCTTTCAAAGAACAAAAATATGGCATTGTTTAATGTTCAAGAAATGATAACGCTTTGGGGGCCGAGATTGGGATCACTCATATTCAAAGATCCCCTCAGTTGATTTTGGATTAGCTAAACTACCTCACAAGGTTATTGTAAAAATAACATGTCTATAAGAAATATAGCACCATAAGCATGTGTATTTAAGGAAGAAAAGAAGGGCATAAATGGAAGAATAAATACTTATTTTAAAAGACAGCCAGCATAAAATATTTCAAAATCCTATTGATTTCAGTGAAAGAAAACTTATGTTATTGAAATCAGCAATCTTTGGCTATTGTAGGTTGAATGGATTATTCTTTAATCCCCCACCATTTAAATTATGTGATTAAAGTCAGATACCTATGCAATATAGCACTATCCTTGATCTAAGATTTGGGACTGAAATGTATGTACAGTAAGTCCCTTAATAAAACAATGAGCAGCATGGAGGCTTAGTTTACATATCAGAAAAACAAGACACGGTAGTGTTGAGATGATAAAATGGACCAAAAGCGGACTAAAATAGTTTTGGACTAAGGATCCACATCTGAAATCATTACCACCAGCAGAATCCCTATTTCCATCATTCAGTTCCCTGCATGTATACCATGAAGAGTAAACTACAAATAAAGGGAGGTCATTTGGAACAAAATTTCATTTTTCCAGGGTGGGTGAGCTAGACTGAGCCTATTCTTTTTTGATTCTCCATGAAAATCAATTCCTAATATGCTTCTCCAAAGCTCTGTCCTTAATACTAAAACCAGAAAAATGGTTTATGCAAAATGATGGAGAAAGGGGTAGTAGATGCAGGAATGAATTCAGGGTCCTAGTTACAGTGCTGGGAAGGGTGAGGAAAGGAGTGGAACACACAGGTCTTTGGGATGGAGAGAAATGCTTACTTATAGCTTTACTATTTTTTGTACCTTACCACCACCTACTGTCTTGTTCTAATAGACGTATGATACTATTTTCCTCATTGCTTTGCCTGGCTGCTCTAGTCTTGCAACTCATTTATTTCATAGAGGATCTGTTAACTGTATTTCCATCTCAATCCCAACATTCAAGAAGGGAGGTCATCATTTTTTACAAACGTCCTTTCCCATTTCACAAAACCCTTTTAAGCTATTGATCAGAAATTGGCCCTGGTGTGTGTGTGTGTGTCTGTGTAGAGAGAGAGAGAGAGAAAATAAAAAGGTAAAGGTTTGCCCCGCACATTTGTGCAGTCGTGTCCAACTCTAGGGGCCGGTGCTCATCTCCGTTTCTTAGCCGAAGAGCCAGCATTGTCCGAAGACGCTTCCACGGTCATGTGGCTGGCATGACGCTCACGGAACGCTGTTACCTACCCACCGAAGTGGTACCTATTCATCTACTTGCATTTGCATGCTTTCGAATTGCTAGGTTGGCAAGAGTTGGGGCGAGTGCGGGAGCTCACTCCGTCACGCGGGACTAGGGATTCGAACCTCTGAACTTGCGATCTTCCTATCGACAAGCCTGGCATCTTACCCACTGAGCTACCACGCCCCTAAATGTAAGACATAGGGTACACTTAAATAGCAAAACATGCTGTGCATGAACAGCATTTTAAAACTGGAAAGCATGGATTCAATCTATGGAGGGATTGAATCATTGTCAGGGCACCACAGAAACAGAGCAAGTTGACTTGTACTAAGCCACTGAGTACTACAAGCTCTTCATCAATTTAGACAGCAGGATTTCCAGTTCTACCTCAAAAAACCCGGAGTTGAACTTCTGCAGGCAAAGTAGATGTTTTGTTACTGCACTGGCTGCTTAGTAGAGAAAAATAATTCATAAAAAACTAATGCCAGCCTTTCCCTGATCTAACCAATAACATTTTCATCTCCAGTATTCTGATACTATTACTTATTTCCATAAAGACACCTTGTGTTGCTGATGGTATTTTAACTATTTATTTTAATGGGAAGCGGATCAGAGTGCAGACAGCCCATGGATGAGCTAGCTGTTCCAGACAAAGCATCTACATCAAGAAAAAGTAAAGTTGTTGTGGCTTGGAGTTTGGGGAGGAGGGGGTGATGGCGGAGAGGCCCTCTAAGGGCCACAAGTGGCATGGCAGTATACTGTCTAGGAAGGAGCAATGTTCAGTCTGTGTTTTATATTTGGTGAGAGTCTCATAAAGGTAAAGATTCCCCCCGCACATTTGTGCAGTCGTGTCCAACTCTAGGGGCCGGTGTTCATCTTCGTTTGGTAGCCAAAGAGCCAGCGTTGTCCGAAGACACTTCCATGGTCATGTGGCCGCATGACGCGCGCGGAACGCTGTTACCATCCCACCGAAGTGGTACCTATTCATCTACTTGCATTTGCATGCTTTCAAATTGCTAGGTTGGCAAGAGCTGGAGCTAGTGCGGGAGCTTACTCCGTCACACGGGACTAGGGATTTGAACCTCCGAACTTGCAATCTTCCGATCGACAAGCCTGGCGTCTTACCCACTGAGCCACCACGTCCTTTTGAGAGAGAGAATACAGACATGTAAAAAGCACACATATTGTGTGTGTGGATATGTCTGTCTATCTCAATATACAGACACACACATGGTTGTTCAGTTGTTTTCACCCAATGGACCTCATTTTACTAGGATTATTGTTCAGTAACTGCATCTTTCAGTTTGAAAGTTTATGCTTCCAGTGATAGCATCTGGGCACCCTTATCCACTACCACCTAAAAAAGAAAAAGAAATCTGTGCATCTGGTCTCCTCCGGTGACTCTTGCCATCACATTATGGGTCCAAAATATTGAAGCTTTGGCTTCATTTTTAGTGCTTTCATGAGTAGTGTGGTTTTACTTCATCTGATCTTGAACAATCTACTCTTCTTGAAGTCCAAGGCATTCTCAATTTTCTCCAGCAGCATAAGTTAAAGGCATCAACTTGACTTCTTCAACCTTTCTGATGGTCTAACTTTCACAGCTGTATGTTGTAGCTTTTTATTGTTTTTTTTAATATGAAAGAACATTTAAAAGAGTACATTTGCACTTACTTACTGGAATGATACAGTCCATTGTATTATCTTGGATTGCACTACAGTACCTCATTTGTAAACCAGACTTTAATGTTGCCAAACGTTTACCACAAGATAGTGTGCTGTTCAAGTAACATTCAAGTTTTGCCTTCGCTGTTGTATCTGTGACTTACTCACACATACCAAGTTGTCATTTATTTATTGCATCTTTCTGCCAAAGGTGTTTAAGAAATGGTTCTCTTTAATGATGAGTCTGAATGCAGGTAAGAGAAGGCCTTGACCAGGAGAGGGCTATGTTTTGGCAGCCAGATGCTATATTTTACATTTCTGAGGAACAGAGTACAGGCTGCAGGTTGATCAATGATGCAACGTGGCAAGACTGTATTTATATATATTTTCTTGATGGCTGGAACTTTTTTCTTTTTCAACCATCCGAAGCCTATTTCAGGGCTGTCACATAGCTTTTCTGTTGTTTTTTTTCTTTTCTCAAAGTGATGGGAAATTTTGCCATCAGATTTCAGCAGCTGTAATCAGAAGGATTTTGGTGGGTGAAAGTGCAAAAAGGAGTTCAGAGGCCACATGTGGCCAAGATCTCACCTTGCCCATTCCTGGCCTTGAGGAATTCAAAAACCGGGACTGGCTTTGATGCACTACTTTAGCTGGCTTCTATTTTCCAGTGTCTCTCTGGAACTATGAAGTTTTAGTAGGGTGAGTGTTACAGGTTCTTTTTTTAAACCATGCCCAATTGGATTGACCCAGACTCAAGAGAGACTCAAAAGCACTGGACCCTGGACATGTGGTTTCTTTGTACCACCCCCCATAAGGATAGAGGAAATTTTTTTTTTGTAAAAACGAACATATAAAAGTGATGTGTGAGTGCTTCCAATATTCTGTTCTATTGCTATCTCTATACTATTACTATAATAATTACTATTACAATATTCATTGGCGATCACTCGTAGCCGAGTAAGATTGTCTTCCAAAGGTAAAATTTTAATGGTGGATCCGTAAGTGGCTGTAAAGGCCAATTCTTGATCCGCACAACCTCCCACAGTGGGGGCTTAGGTTTCCGGGTGGGAGACGGTCATGATGAGGGTTTGCCTGACGTGCCTTCCTTTTAGCTCTTTTCTCCCTTTCGCCCTGTACTCATGCTTCTTCAAAGTCCATAGCGCCATTAATAAAGGCTGACCTCCAATTGAAACGCTCATGAGTTAGGGCTTCCCAGTTCTCAATGCTGATATTACATTTTTTTAAATTAGCTTTGAGAGTATCTTTGAATCTCTTTTGCTGTCGACCAATATTCCGTTTTCCATTCTTAAGTTGGGAGTAAAGTAGCTGCTTTGGAAGACGATGGTCAGGCATTCGAACAACATGACCGGTCCAGCGAAGTTGATGTTGGATGATCATTGTTTCAATGCTGGTGGTTTTCGCTTCTTCTAATACGCTAACATTAGTCCGCCTATCTTCCCAAGTAATTTGCAGAATTTTTCGGAGGCAGCGTTGATGGAATCTTTCAAGAAGTTGGAGGTGGCGTTTGTAGAGGGTCCATGTTTCACAGGCGTACAGAAGGGTTGGTAGTACAATGGCTTTGTAAACAAGCATTTTGGTCTCCCTGCGAATGTCCCGATCCTCAAACACTCTACGCTTCATTCGGGAGAAAGCTACACTCGCAGAGCTCAGGCGATGCTGAATTTCAGCGTCGATGTATCCACCGCCCATGTGCTGGTCCATGACTAGATATACTATTACTATGACAATGTTTATACTATTACCTATTGCTCTATTACCTATTACTCTAATGCAATTACCTACATACTATGCTCTATATCAGTGTTTCTCAGTCTTGGCCACTTTAAGATGTCTGGACTTCAACTCCCATGCTGGCTGGGGAATTCTGGGAGTTGAAGTCCAGACATCTTAAAGTGGCCAAGGTTGAGAAACACTGATCTGGTGTCAGGGAGATAACTGGCGAAGAAGGAGGGGGCTCCCTCCAGGGGGATAAACGCATGTGCAGTACTGAATCGCTTTGCTTTCATCGTAAGAGGCTGAAGAAGGCACCACCCTAATTCCTTGGGCCCTTTCTCTGAGCATTACTAGTTCATTTTAGTTTCGCTGGATTCTGTCTAGCGGAGTAGAACAATAAAACTCTAGAGCCTATACACCAAGTCTCAGCGTATTCCTTCACTCGAAGTCAGGACGTCTATACTATTATGCATCAACATTTCTTTCTTAAGCCTGTTCTGTCTTAAGTTCCCCCCCATCCCGAGATTTCTTCTTTTTCTGTTAATGGACCGCATGTAGATCTCTTGTACCTTTTTTTTACCTCATGCTTTGCCTGGCTGGGCTGCTATACTTCTTTTCTTCTCTTTTGGACCATTCACTCCTTCTGAAGGAAAAATACATTCTTTCATTTGGCTCTATAGTCAGTTTTCTGGTGGCTGCAGAGCTCCAAAAACAGGTGTTTCATCTTGTCTCCCCCCCACACCTGTCTCAAGGTTGCAGCTTTATTGGCAACTCTGCCGTGCTGACACTGGAGAGAAGGCTCAAGTGGGAGGGGAAGAAGGCAGCACGGGTGCCTGCAATTTTGCTAAGCAGCCTGCTCTTCCACGGTGAGGAACTATTAAATATTCCTAGTGAGCACACAAGATTTATAGCAATAAATACTGTATTATTGTACAGCATTGATTCAAAACACTTTGACAATGCAGGCTGATTTAGAAAATTCAGTCAATAAGTTTTTCCCAAACAATTTTTTAAAATCACTCTATTCAGAGGAATTTAGATCAATTTGATGACTCCCCTGAAATCATTGATCTAGTTTAGAAGTTTAATTGCATTCTCTTTGAAATAATGTTCAAAGTCATGCTTTGAATTTGTTTTCTTTTTTACGTGTTTTGTAAATGTAAATTTTCCTGAACTTCATCAAGGTTTGTGCATTCTTGGAGGAGTAGCACATGATCTGAAACATGCATTACTTGCCTGGTTTTTTAATTACTTACTTGAATAAGTAGCATTACTGGTTCCATGTGGGATGTATAGTGGAGGTGTTTGGTGGCATGAGGCATTTTGCATATATTATTGGCTTGGGCAAGTTTCTTTGTTTTACTTCTTCCCCTCCCCTGACTATTGCTGCAGGAGCTTCAATTCTCTAAATATAATAATTTAATTTAACCAATATAACCAATAGTCTGTTTGGAAGGAAGGTTAGTATCAATATTCCTGAATCATCATCATTCATTGGCGATCACTCGTAGCCGAGTAAGATTGTCTTCCAAAGGTAAAATTTTAACAGTGGATCCGTAAGTGGCTATAAAGGCCAATTCTGGATCCGCACAACCTCCCACAATGAGGGCATAGGTTTCCGGGTGGGAGACGGTCATGATGAGGGTTTAATACATAGAGAACAAGGTGGAATTTGATTATGTTTAAATTGTATTTACATGGAAAGGCCTTTCTATATTAGCCGTTTGTTTTATTCTACCTTATCCTGGCCTTTCTCCACGGATTATAGGGTTGTCATGTATGTTCCCATTTATCCTTTCAACAACCCATGAGATAGATTAGGTGAGAGATAGCAACTCGACCAAGGTCAGTGAATGAGCTTTTTGGCAGAATAGACATTTGAACTGAGGTGTCCATGATAATAGCCTGATGCTACCTACAACATCACAGTGGATTTCCTTATATTATCTCTTTGCCATTTACTTCTGTTGAATTGTCCATGTGTGGGTGTTTAAGTATCTAAAACCTCACCAGTGAAATATGCAAACATCTGCTTAAATTCATGTTTATGAGAAAATATATAGCCACTATGGATCTGCTGTGATGAGTGAGTAGCTTTCATGTGGAAGTTGAACAGAGGTCATAAAGAAACTGGAACACATGTTTGAAGGATAGCAAAGGTCAGGAGATAGAAGCAGCAGGAATTTTTGAATAACATCTAAGGAAACTGACATGGACAGCTAACTGCTACATAAACAGAAATATTTAACTTCAAACATCAAGTTGGACTCAGGGAATCAGTGTATATCACTCATGTATTTTCAAGACCACTGGCTACCAGCGTTGTATGTACATTGGCTCTTAGCTTTTTTCATTTACGTGAAAACGTTAGTGAATCAAAGTGGTTATTTAATTGATTAATATAATATTTAATTGGTTTTATGTATTTGTTATATTCATGGCACAACTTTTGTTCTAATGGAGGCTTTCACTTGCAGAAAAGGAACCAATTTTTATCTAAAACTACTGTATTTTCTAAAACCATTACACTTGCAAAGATTAATGTCTTATGTGCATCAGAATTCAATTTGTGTACTACCACAGTTATATGTATGGAATGGAGTTATAAGCAGCATAAAGGTAAAGGTAAAGGTTCCCCCCGCACATTTGTGCAGTCGTGTCCGACTCTAGGGGCTGGTGCTCATCTCTGTTTGTTAGCTGAAGAGCCAGCGGTGTCCGAAGACGCTTCCACGGTCATGTGGCCAGTATGATGCATGCGGAACGCTGTTACCTACACACCGAAGTGGTACCTATTCATCTACTTGCATTTGCATGCTTTCAAATTGCTAGGTTGGCAAGAGCTGGGGCTGGTGCGGGAGCTCACTCCGTCACATGGGGCTAGGGATTCGAACCTCCGAACTTGCGATCTTCCGATCGACAAGCCTGGCGTCTTACCCGCTGAGCCACCATGCCCCTTTATAAGCAGCATAGGTATGGGAAAAACATCAGGAAAACAGCCAACAGCCCAAAATCTTCAGTCAACAGCTGGCAACCAACACTTTATCAATCTATTTTTTTTAAAAAACACACATTTACAGGAGGGGAAGAAGGATAAAACATAAATTGTAATTCTCTAAAACCACCTTCTCATGTTAGATTCCTGGAACTATAGAGTTGGAAGGCGTCATTTAGACCACTGAGTCCAACTCCCCACTTGGGGCAGGAAGTAATGATCAAATGGAGAAAAGCTGCCCAAAGCTTTACCCTCTCTTGCCAGCTGCACACCTATAACTCTTAAGAGTTGGGGACCTGATTACAACAGGCTGTCTAGCACTAACGGCTTTGCCATCTTTTACTTGAGGCTCTGCTCAGAATGAATTAATCACCTGCTTTGTGGGTTTCCTTGAATTGGAAGCTTATCTACCACAGGTTTTGATACATGAAAGAATGTTTTAGGATAAAGCCATGGTTGCTGAAGGAGAGTGCCAGGAAGCCCTGTTTTTCCAAAAAAGGCACCTATACTCTGGAGCAGCCTTCCTTTAAAACGTAGGCTGGCCCATTCAGTAATAGCCTCCAGAAGATGGTGAGGGACATGCTGTTCCACAGGGCCTTTGGGGAAAGATCACATGCCATCTGCTGAAACTGGATTTTATTAGCTAGTTTGTTCATTTATTGTATCTCTTTTTAAATGTTGGTTGCTATTACACATGTTATATTGTGCATTATATTTTG